>RJWJ010010677.1:0-46430 GCA_004363605.1 Indri indri | reverse complement strand
TCAAAAAGAAAACAGAAATAAAAGCCAAAGTATATTGTCTGTTGGATTAATAAAGTTGCTTTGTTTTCTTATATTAATAAAAGTTGGCAGGGCTCCACCTACATTAAAGTATTTCCTGGCATAACATTCTTGTTTCATTGACATCACTGTTAATTGATGGCTACTAGATATAACCACAAGGCAGACAGGTTGGGAAAGACAAGTTGAAGCTTGTTCATAAAATAAGGAAATGCTGCTTTTTAAATTGTAGTGCTAATACAGGAACCCCAATTCAGCAAGATAAATGTAGTATTAACAAAAGAACTTCAACTCACCAAGATAAAAGTTACAGTTATTAATACTACAACCACAATACGAGTTGTAGTAAACAGTGACAATAGGATGGATATTGGGGAAAACAATCAAGTTGATTCAAGGGTGTTATAAAACATGCTTACCTTCCTAGAATAAATCTAAAAGAAAGCCTATACCTCCAAATTATTCCTCCATTAAGTGTCATTTGCAAATGCTGACTAGTCTATGGAAACGGATAATTTGGACTTTTGCATTTGGTGAAGTCAGTAGCATAAAAGTTAAGAGCAATGACTCTGGAGCTAGCCTTCCTGGGTTCAAAATCTGGCTCCATGTCTCAGTAGCTGTGTTACCGTTGGTGAGTTACTGGATCTCTCTGAAATGCTGACTCAACTTCCTCATTTGAAAAACAGGTTGTTGGGATAAAGAAAATACTTTAGAATATCACTTGACCACATGGTAAGTGTTAAAAAAAGTAAGCTATTATGTAATGATGATATGACTTCATATCCTCATGAAGGGACACAATACAGAAAGGAAAGAGCTAGAACAAATTGCTTTAAAGAAATGGCTACATAGTTCACAGCATAAAATTATTATTTTTGTCATCTGAAATAATTTACAGAACAAGTTGAGGAATAGATAAGTAGCCAACAAACCAACAGGACAAGAAAGACCAATCAGAACTGTCAATATGTCAAAACTAACAAGAGTTCTGAAGGCTGATCCCATGAGACAATCTGCTTCTCTCTCTAAAAGAAAATGGTTGATAGCACTGATTTTGAAGTTTTTTTGGCATCAAGAATTATGGAATCTCATCAATTAAGTTAGTTATTACTTGGGACCAGCAGCTAACTTGAAATTAAGGTCCAATACCAAATGATGGATATTCAGGCTGAATCTGAATCAGGAATGAAGTCATCAATCACAGCAACTTTAAATGTCCTGCTGTCAGTATTTTATCAAACTCAAAGGAGAGTTAACAGTGAGTCAAATTACACTAAGATGTAAGTACATACCCCCAGTGAAGCCAATTTATATAAATTTTCAAGTGCTGCATTCACTCTGTCTTTCCACATCAGGACAAAGCCGTGATTCAGAGGCAGCCCACTGATGAGTCATCTTCTGCTGATGTTCAGATGGGTCAGAACACCCTGTGTGGGTTCTTCAGGAGGAGGTGGAGAAGTCAAGGGCTTCCTTGGGCATGACATAGCAGGACCTAGGATCTAAGTCCCAGGACCCAGGAGAAGGACCCCGACAAGAAATGCCCCTGGTTCTCAGAGGACTCAACTTTCAATTGTTCCCTGAACCAGGCTTCCATGTGACCAAAGGATGCATCAGAATCCTTTGATAAATATGAAGGCTTCAGGGGCAGACTGTTCTGCTACTTCCAATGCAGAGGAATAGTCTTCTCCTCCCTAGATGGTCCTGCTTCTTGATGCTATAGAAAGGGAACTACAGAACAAAGAGCACCCAAGATATCATAGCTGAAAGTCCCAACAAGGTGATAAATCCTACTTGGTGCTGACAACCATCCAAACAAGCACACAAACTAATATAAAGGTCCTATGAGAATGATTCCCCTTGTCTCAGAGTCCAGCTTGGAATTCCATCTTTCATCTTCCTTCCCCCTTGATCTCTTTGTCACACTTTAGCCCATCCCACCTCTGCCTGGTCACTCTGTTCTCTGGGATCATATCCCTTTCTATTTTAGTGGTAAGCACCCCAAATTTCTCCTCCAAGCTGACTATTTGACTACACACTTCTCTCTAACATCTGTACATACTGAGAGCCTCTTGGTCAATGAGAATTTCCCATTCCTCCATGAGTCACACGTCTAGGTTAACGAGTCACCTACACAGAAAATTATGACAAGAAGACATTCCACAACCTCTACTGAATCAGGCAAGAGAGAATGCTTGCCACACTGTATTCAGCATTCAAATAAAGACCAAGATACTATAATATCTGGCTTTAGGAAACTGAACTCTGAAAAGAGAAAGTTTTACAGCTTCCTGTTTGAACGGTCTTTGCAGTTGTGGTTCCAGTTTTTCAGTTACTAAAGGCCATTTACCAACGTTGGAGACTTTCGAGACTAATACTTTGTATTCCACCTTCTGTACCAGCACCCAACAGAGTATCGATCCCATAATAGATAGTTGCTAAATTATTGTTTGATCCATCATAGAGAAATAATCCGTCATTGAGAAAACAGTTGGATGATATCTCCATCCATAATAGAAACTATAATAGAAACTAGACTAGCCCTACATTATATATATTTACAGATCACTAGCTTAGAGAAGCTCAGGTCAGTAACTCGTTATAGTTTTATGTGAGTTAGCCACTACTGCATCACAAACCACCCCAAGCATTGGTGGTTTAAAACAACAATGATTTATTATTTCTCACAAATCCGCAGTTGGCTGGGGATTGGCTGATCTAGGCTGGGCTCCACTCGGGAGGCTCAGCTCCACGTATCTCATCCCCAGGCATGTTCTTCTTATAAGATGGCAGAAGCACAAGAGGGCAAGCAGAAACATGCAAGCTTCATACTGGCACCCTGACACTTCTGCCCATATTCCTTTGACCAAAGGAAGTGACACACCTTAGCTCAAAGACAAGGAGTGGTAAAATACACTCTGCCTTTATGGAGGAACTTCGAAGTCACATAACAAAGGGCATGATACAAGGAGAGGTGAAAAATCCAAGCTGATCATCTGCTTTGCTGCAATTACAATTTCTGAGAATGTGGGCAATTTGACTGTAAAGGAGGGTTTTGTTGATGTTAAAATAAGAATGAGTTTTGGATGACATCAGTTGCAGGGTACTCACTTCCTCCAAATGCTTACTCATTCAGTTCTTACTACTTCCAGGAGGGTCACAATGGTTAAAACTAAAATTTGCTGTATTCAAGTGTATGTTACTCATAAGAGAGCAACGAGGAACCTGGTTTTATATGACATTCCCTCCATTCCTACCCCCACACACTAGGTAATGCAAAAGAGATGAGCTTACTTGTCCAGAGAGATGGGTTTGTCTTGAAACGCCAAGCCTCATTCAAGTTCCAACCACTAAATTAACTGTAGTGACTTTTGTATAGATGTTAAAATTTGTTTAATCAGAAATACATGATAACTGAAATCTTTGAAGTGTTTTTATTGATTTTTTCCTAGTTTAAGTGAGCTTCTCTCATGGTCATACAAACTAACAATATAAGTTTATGTTTCTTGATATTGAATCTACAGTTCTGATATTGATATATAAGAATCTTTGTTGAAACACATAACAAAATGCAAAGAAAGATTATCCACAGGGGATTTTCACGGTCAGTATTTTCAATTTCATGACAAGATGAAATGTGAAACAAACTAATTAAAGTAACTTCAGAAACATCTTGTTTTGGCTTTAGCAATTCTATAGCTACCTTGCTTCTCGTGGCAATTAGAATTTTATAAATACCGAAAAAAATGATTTTCCCCCAGTGTTCAAATTTGAAAGCTCTTTGCTCTATATGAAACAAGCAAAGGGTGGCCTATGGTGATTAATTAGGGGTTAGGATATTCAGAAATACTACAAAGCAAATTACCAGGGCAACTTTTCTGTAAGAAGCAAGTTTATAAATCTCTTGCCTAATTTGTATGCACAATTTTAAAAAAGCACTTTTGCTCCAATAGTATCCATGTTCTTCCCTTGAGAAGGATGCTTCTGCAAGAGCACAAGAATTTCAGGTAATAGTAAAATAACATCAGAATTGTCCTTTCACAGAAAAACAAGCCAAAATACTCACCCACTCAGCTCCTCCCAGAGCACTTTTACTCCAGGAAGATAAATATGACTGCAATAAGAAATTGATGTAATAAAGATTCTACTTATGTTACATTTACAGCCAAACCCAGGGAGACAGCTAATGGCACTCTAAAATTGGTCGTTTTGTCAGAGCTTTGGTGTCGATTACCGATTACACACAGGAAACGGTGACATCAAAAACTCAGTGACAGCACAAACAGCACCTGTCTAGGGTCTGCGTGTGAACATGGACATTTGGTACACAGATATATTTGGTTCATTTGATTAAAACTCCTGGTATCAGCCAGCAGGGAGAATTATAACTGCTCAGCTCTTTATTTTTTTTTTCAGTTCAGTATCTAAAAATCTATTCTCAGGAGTGTAGCAGTAAGGGATGAGGCAAACAATGATTAAAAATCCCAAGAGGTTTTCTACAACCTGGCAGAGATACAGAGTCAGAGCACAGCTAGTAACAATAGCTAGCATTTGATTAATGCTTCTGATAGTGCCCGGTACTGTGCCGAGCACTCTGTGCCTGTTCATCTATTTCATCCTTCCTCCAGCCCTACAATGTGGGTGCTGTTGTCATCCCTATCTTGCAGATGAGGCTGAGAGAGAAGTTTAGAAACTTGTTCAGTCTCACAGCTCATAGATTGCAATACCAGCATCCACCTCCAGAGCCTAAGCCCTCCCCTGTTATATCACAGAGTCAAAATATGCTGGACTCCAGTCTCCGTATTTTAGTAACTAGAAGTGCAGCCTTGAACAAGTCATTTTCCTCCTGTGGGCCTCTGTGTTTTTATACAGAAATGAAGTAGTTGAATTAAGTCAGTGGTTTGTAACCTTGGCTGACAATTAGGATCACTCGGAATGCTTTTATAAGGCAATTTGTTGAGTATTTACTCTATGCCAGGCATCTCATGTGATTCTCTCAATAGTACTCTGAGATCTCATCGAGGAAATGAGGAACACCCAATCTCGTGGAAGAAAAACTGAGGTTTGAGATGTTTGGTAACTTGCCTAGATTATATAGTTCATAGTCTTCAATTCAGGCACACAGGCCTTTATACTGTTCAGGGCTCAGGCATTTCTGACCGCCACGCCTGGGCTTTGAATCCTGGAATGAATTACTGTCATCCTTTAGTGACTCCACACAGCTCTCCCAGTCTTCAGGCTCATCCCCCTCTAATCTACACTCCCCCTTGTTTCCTAAACTCTCCTCCTAAAATGGACATCTTACTTCCACCTTGAAATCTGACACTGTGTCTTCAGAGCTCTCTGGGTATTTCAACCTCCTCAAGATGCGGTGCTCAAGGCACTTCATCATCTGGCTAGTTCTCTAGTCTCATTTCTTTCCAGTGCCTCCCCGCCAGCCCCCGCCCCTCCCGCCACTTTGTTCAAGCAAAATGTGTCATACAGTTCCTCACATCTGTGTCTTCACATATGTTGCTGCTTCTTCCCAGAATGACCTTTTCCTCTCCTCCATATTCTAGCTTAATTCTCACTCCTCCTAAGCTTAGCTCAAATATCTGCTTTTTCTGGAAGACTCCTCTGGCCATGATGGGGACTGTGTTAGGCTGCCCTTATTTTTTCCCTCAGCACCCAGGTCCCTTCTGCAAGGTACTTGGTTTGAAGGGTCACTTTCTTCTGAAGCACTTTCTAACCCTGTGATGTATAATTGACCTGTTTCTCTGAATTGAACTAGAGAGGAGATGGCTTGGAGAAGGAGCAGGGCTCACCACTTCTGCCCCCTACACTCTAGTCCAAGCACCATCGTCTTGCTCTTACGATAATTGATAATCGCTTCCTGACTGCTTCCTCCGCTTCTATCCTACAGGCTGTTCCCAACACTCAGGCCATGGTGATCCTTTTAAATATAAGGCAGACCATGTGACTCTTCAGCTCAAAACCCTACAATGACTCCCATCTCACACCCAGTCAAAATCCAAGTGCTAACAAGGTCCCATAAAGGTTGACATCTGTGCCTCTCAAACTTTCACGTGCATAGGAATCACTTGGGCATCTTGTTAAAATGTTCAGTATGACCCAGCAGGTCAGGGGCAGGGCTGGAGAGTCTGTACTTCTAACCAGCTGGCAGGTGAGGCTGGTGTTGCTGGTCCCTGGAGCCCATTCTGAGTAGGAGTGCTCTCGATTATCTTGTTTCCTGCTAACTCCCTGCTCTCCTGTCTTTCTATTCTCCTCCTTGTTCTCTCCACTTCAGCCATACTGGCCTCCCTGCTGTTCAGAGAACACACTAGAAATGTCTTAGGTAGTGTGAACTACCTGAATTGCCTTAGGGCCTGTGCATTAGCTATTCCTTTTGCTTGGAATGCTCTTACCCCAGACATCCACTTGCCTAACTCTCCTGCTCTCTTCACGTCTTTGCTCAAATCTCACCTTTTCAGTGATGTGCACCCTGACCACCTGATTTAGTATCACAGCCTTCCCTCTACTGTCCCCAATCCTGGGCCCTGCACTCCTGAAACTCTTTATGTTGCTCTTCTGTTTTTTTTCCATAGCTTTCCATGACCTTTTAACATACTTTGTAAACTTGCTTATGTATTCTATTCATTATAAACTTACTTATGTATTCTATTCTTTATAAACTTACTGATGTATTCTACTCATTATAAACTTACTTATGTATTCTATTCATTATAAACTTACTTATGTATTCTATTCATTATTTTATTATCTAGCTCCTCCCCAATTCAGAAAGCCGGTTCCTTGAGGAGCCCCTTCTTTGTGTGTTGTGTTCACTGTTGTTTCCCAAGAGTTTAGGGCAGCTGCCAATAAATACCATTTGAATTTTGAATTTGAACGTGGTGGATGAGTGAGAAGAAGAAATTAAGATAATGTGGCTCAACTGTGTGCATCCCACTATGTACATTTCCCCTGAGTGCATTTTGTTGGTGCTTGGCATATTGACGTGAGGCATTGCTTTGCATGTTCCCAGGGATTTTCTTGGTCAAGATGCAGCAAAGTACCTCATGCTTGAGACATTTCATGTTTCCCTGTTTTTAATCTCCAGATGACTCAAATTCGAATGTTATTTTCTTCTAATAAATGCACCATTATCTTCAGAGATAAATTTCAGGAAAGAAATAAAAAATAGTATTTGTAATTACTGCCTTCCATCTTACCTATGACTCAGATGGGTAAGTGCCTCTTCTGTACTTCATTATCTTCAAATTTAGTAAAGCAATCAGGTATGCCTTTTATGATGGCAGAAATTGATTCCCTTTTAATTCTATCAGTCATTTTATCCTCCTTCTCCCTTCATTTTTCTCAATCCTCCTACATTATTAAGCTTTAACCAGGCATTGCTTGACTGACATTATAGTCAGTGTTTTTATATAACTAAGAAGATTATATCATGGGATAATGACATAAGCTAACTTCATTGATTTAGCTCTTGAATTGATCTTGAACACCATGCACAAAGATCAATACATTGCCTTGATTTTTTAATTGGATTTTCTACTTCTCCATCCTGAAAATATCTCTTAACTATTAGGTTGAACCATATGAAATTGCTATTTTTATAAGTCAAAAGGATTTAATATTGGCAATTTCATATAGTTCAACCTAAATATAATCAGGAGAGTTTCTACCCACCTCCCTTCAGAGAACAACCAATTCTTTAAAAAAGAAGTAAGCCTTGTGGGTTGCAGAACAAAAAGCTTGCTAGAAAATGGGGCACTTAGCCTTGGTGAATAACGATCACGCTTGCTGTTCCCATGCATAGTCTCCATCCTGACTGCCATGGGTCCTCTGGGCAAGCTCTGGGCTAGGAAAGAAGACTGGCTGACAGCACTAGCTAAGTAGGGCTGTGGGGGCCTTCTGGTGACCACTCACACTGGATAGAAATACTCTCACTCTCTTAGCCTACTCAGAGAAATCCATCCATACATCCTTTCCCCAAACCTTGTCACCAGTCTTCCAATTTTATTTCCTTCAGGCCATGTTTTCCTATGCAGATCTTTAGCCACTGCCAAGGAATCTGTGTAGATGCTTACCTCAGGCAATCCTCATTTCCAGACAAAGAGATATGTTGCTTGAAATTCCACTGTGAGAGGATTTCCCTTCTTCACCAACGTTTGTGCATATTTGAGTGAGGCTATGTTCCGGTTGTCTACCAATGTGTCACAAACCACCCCCAAACATTGTGGTGTAAAATAACTATTTTTTCATGCTCATGGATTCTGTGGGTCAGGAATTCAGATGCGGCACAGCAGAGATGGTGCCTTGACGTCTGGGGCCTCAACTGGAGCACTCAAATCCTGGGTGTTGACTCCACACCTGGGTCCTGGAATCATTCTGGGACATCTTCATTTATATGTCTGATGATTGCTGCTGGATATCAGCAGGACCTCACCTGGGCTATCAGCTAGAACATCTACACCATAGTCTCTCCACGTGGTCTCTCCGAGTGGGCTAGTCTTGATTTCCTCACAGCGTTGTGGCTGGGTTTCAAGAGCAAGCAACTTAAGAGAACCGGGTGGAAGCTGAAATACCTTTTATGATTTAGCCTCAAAAGTCACATAGCATCACTTCTGCTATAGTAACAAGCCTGCGCAGATTCAAGGGAAGGAAATGTAGGTCCCCACCTCTCAATTGGAGGAGTATGAAAGACATACCACAAGAAGAGTAATGTGAGATGGGCAATACTGTTGCAGCTCATAAAGGTTAGCCATTATTATTAGGCAGTCCCAGACCCTTCTGTTAAATGTAAATTGTTGAAATAATAATTCTCAATGATTTATTTTTACTTATTAAACATTTAAATAAACGCTATGGGGTAGTTTTTGCAACCTTTTATGTGCTTTTAAGAATTTTTGCTCACTTTTCAGAATTGGAGCAATTTTTACTCTTTTATTTGTTTTTTTAAAAATTTCTAATTCATTGAGGGCTTTACTGTGTGTAGAGGTATCAGCTGTCAGTTGGAAAAGTGGCCTTCCATGGAAGAAAATCGAGGTTTATTTTTCAGTGAACTCAAACTATATAAGTAGCTACATTGATTACTGATGGCCCAAAGCCCATGACAATCATATAAGGATCAACGTTTGGATCCAATTTTTCTGTCTGTCTTAAAATCTAGGAAGAGATTTCTGTCTCCTGTCCAGCAAGGCAAGC
Organism: Indri indri; assembly: GCA_004363605.1. NCBI lineage: Eukaryota > Metazoa > Chordata > Mammalia > Primates > Indriidae > Indri > Indri indri. The sequence goes on along the minus strand of RJWJ010010677.1, from coordinate 37,214 downwards.
ATCAGTTCGACCTTCCTTCAGGCCAGCAATGTAAGCAATACTAAGCTTGTCCTTGCATTCACATTGTGGTTGCATGTGCTTTGTATTACAGCTTCAATCCTGACAGCAAACACTGGATGAATGCTGGCCAAGTAATGTCAAATACGGCTAAAACAACTTTAAATATAAAATAAATGTTTATGTAAATATAGTAAAAACATGTTAAGCAGATTAAATGAACAATGATGGCTGAAAATTGATTTTTAAAAGGACAAAAAGGCAAATGAGAAGGTAGACAAAATTACTTTAATAAATGTGTTTAAAATTTATGCTACTATCCTAGGTTGCACAGAAATTATGAAAACACGGACTGGATATTATAAATATTAATTCTTATGCTAATTTGCTTTTAGACAATTCATTTAGAGCTAGAGACAAATGTAAGAATTCATTAAAGCATTTGCAAACCAGCATAGCGAGAATAAGTGGATAAGAATGAACTATAAATAAAAAACTAAATAGTAATGTGTTTGTGAAGACAAAAACTTCTGGAGTGGAAATTGATAAACATGCTTTAAAACACTTAAAGGATTGTAAACCCACCCCATGCTATAATCTCTATAAAAGAAGATACCATATCTATCTCATTCAACATTCTATTTCTATTCTACTAATATTTCTGTAATTATTTAATGGTGCATCAAATTATCAATATTTAAGAAAACTTGGATTATTCGGTTTAGTTTTTAATCAATGTGTTGCTTTGACTAATTGCGTTCAACCCCAAACCTTTTCAGCCAACTTATTTTCTATGAATTAACCTGGAGCTATGCTAGGCAAAACACTATCATAAATAAAAAGAATTGTGAGATGCAATTCCTGGCCTCATTTTTTGGGTAATTTATTTGAGGAGAAGAGTGAAAAAGCTTTCTTAAGATTTAAATAATAGGTCAAGACAACAACAGGAGATCTCTTGCAAAGGCTCTCTATGATTAATTATTGTGTCAATTATAAATTGCCATTTCTTATAATGTGATGTATTAGGAATGTTAGTCACCCCAATGCAAAAAATGAAGAACAAATGGATTAAACATAATAAATATCATTTTAATAGAGACTGAAATAATAAGAAACTAAAGGAATTTCCTCCAAGAACCGAAACTGAAGAGGAAAATGAAAAAAAAAAAAAAAAACAAACAAACAAAACAGAATTGTAAGGGTGGAGTTGAAGCTCTTGTTGTTCAGGGTTGGGGTTGGTGGATTTGGTTGGTCTCTGTAAGAAGATTAAGTGTTAAGTGCCAAATGGGGACAAACACCTATATGTCAGGCCAGAGCAAAGTCAGAAAGGTATGATTGCATAAATACACAACCACGAAAAGTCTATGCCATGACGAAAGAGTGGAACGGAAGCAAAATGTACCCACTGCCAGGGAGACAGTCCCTCTGTTCCTTAGTTGCCCCAACTGAAAAGTTGGGACTTTAATTCTGCTTTCAGTTGAATTCTTGATTCAAATATATATTCCTTTTATGGTCCAATAAACCTCAACCCATGAAATGAACATAAAAAGTGGTCCCCATTCAGTGATTACCCTGGCAGAAGCAAATGACAATCTTGTCTGGAAAGTCACACCCTCAACCCAGACCACAAGGGATACAAGGGATTCATACAGATAAAGCCCTACAAGGGATGAACTCACCATTAAAAAAAAAAGCATATGGATACATGCCACCATGAGTGAGAGGCAGCCAACACAACCAACAGTTGGATGAGACACTCAAATCCTTAAGATGATTAGAGTATTAAATATGTATTATGAAATATGACAAAACATTTTTATTTTTATTTTATTTTTTTTTGAGACAGAGTCTTGCTCTGTTGCCCGGGCTAGAGTGCCGTGGTGTCAGCCTAGCTCACAGCAACCTTAAAGTCCCGGGCTCAAGCAATCCTACTGCCTTAGCCTCCCGAGTAGCTGGGATTACAGGCATGTGCCTCTATGCCTGGCTAATTTTTTCTATATATATATTTAGTTGTCCAGCTAATTTCTTTCAATTTTTTTTTAGTAGAGACAGGGTCTCGCTCTTGCTCAGGCTGGTCTCGAACTCCTGAGCTCAAACGATCCGCCCGCCTTGGCCTCCCAGAGTGCTAGGATTACAGGTGTGAGCCACCGTGCCTGGCCAAAACATTTTTAAAAGAAGAAAAATATGATAAAATATCAAGGTACTGCCAAAAAAATTCAAGAAGCCTTGAAAAAGAACCAATTGATTTGCCTTGAAATAGAAAATGTAGTCCTTAAAATACAAATTCATTGGACAGATTAAACCATAGATTAGACAGAGCTGAAGAATGAATTGGTGAAATGGAGGATAGAGCTGCAGAATTTTCCCAGAATGCAACACATTCTGGGAGAATGGGAGCAATCATTTCAGATTGGCACAGAGGAAGCATTGTGAAGGAGGTGCAATTTTAGCTGAAGCTTAAAGGCTGTGTAAGAATGGGTAAAAGACTCAAACAGCACAAAAGCAATTTAAGTAACCAAAACATTTGTGCCCCCATAATATTCTGAAATAAAAAAGTGGGTAAAAGAAAGTATTTCAGAGAAGTAGCATGGCATGGCATGAGCCAAATTTCAGAGGCTAAATTCAAGGCTTATTTAGGTTACAGTGAATGGACCACTTCGTCTGAAATGGAGAGTTTCTGTATGGAAGTAGAGAGACAAGGCTGATTATGAAGGTTAGGGCCTATGCCTAAAACCACATGAAATGCTGTGATAATCACATAAATTGATTTGTTTAAAATAAAGCAGACATGCAATGTCTATTCTGACATTGTGGTCCTTTTCTCACACTCTACTCGAGCTTGGCTGGCCTCACGCCATGGAGCACATACTGTGCATGCTTACTTGAAATGAAAGGGTCACTCCTCCTATCATCTTCCCTCTTTCTACACAGAGGTATATTTCAAAAACTTTCAGGTTGAAACTTGATTGAAAAGAGAAACAGTCATTCCCCCTACCTATCACTTTCCCTCTCTGTACACACAGGGGTACATTTCAAAAGCTTTCAGGTTCTGTGCATGTCCACTTAAAATGAAAGGGTCATTCCTCTTATCACTTTCCCTCTCTTTACACAGAGGTATATTTCAAAATGTTTCAGGTTGAAATTGATTGAAAAGAGAAACAAAATTCATGGAACTTGTAGTTGTGTCAGGTTGGGAATGGTGCTAAAGGAGTTTATAACAATTTTTTTTTTTTTTTGTAGAAAAGGCTTTGTATTATTATCTCCTTAAACTAATTTTCAAAGGTATAGAAGGTTTGGTTATTTCTAATTACTTTCAAAAGGGATTGTAAAATGGAAACTGGCACTGGAAATTTAATAAGGAGATTAAAAAACTCAGATTTCAGATTCCCCGGCAAGGGATTAACTCAGTTCCAGGTGAATTATCTAGTTCTCCTTTGCACGGCTTCCACCTAAACACAAGAATGCAACACCCTCCCTCCAACAGAAAGAAGGATAGCTTTATCCTGGATAAAGTGGCAAAGGTGTCACTGAAAATTTACCCATACAATTTCTGAGAAAATATATTTGCATAAAGCTACTCACATTCAGCATTAGCAAGATGAAATAAAATGGCAGGGAAACCATGCAACCATATTACAGCCAAATAAGCAGGTAGGTGGATAGATAGGTAAATCAATAATAGAAACAAGGTAGGTGAAACAAAGGGACACAGCAATAAATGAATAAATAAATGGCAGAAGATTCTCTAAATCTGGAAGAATAAGAAGGAGATTTCTTATATGTACTACAAGTTATAAAAGACTCCAATAAAAATATAAATTCAAGAAAACAAGAAGTAGATAAATTCCTAGGCACATACAATCTACTAAGATTGAACCAGGAAAAAATTCAAACCAGAATAAACCAATAACAGTAATGAGATAGAAGCAGTACTAAAAAGTTTACCATTAAAGAATATCCCAGGACCCGATGGCTTCACTGCTGAATTCTACCAAGCATTCAGAGAACTCATACCAATCCTACTTAAACGATTCCAGAAAATCAAGGAAGAAGGGATACTCCCAAACTAATTCTATGAGGCCTGTATCACCCTGATACCAAAACCAGACAAAGACACAACAAAAAAAGAAAACTATAGGCCAATATCTCTGATGAACATAGATGCAAAAATCCTCAAAAAATACTAGCAAACAGAATTCAACAACATAATAAAAAGATTATTCATCACAATCAAGTGGGATTCATCCCAGGGATGCAAGGATGGTTCTACATATGCAAATCAATCAATATGATACATCATATCAACAGAATAAAGGACAAAAACCATAGGATCATTTCAATTGATGCTGAAGAAGCAGTTGATAAAATTCAATATCCCTTCATGGTAAAAACTCTCAAAAAACTGGGTGTGGAGGGAACCTAACTCAACATGATAAAAGCCATATATGACAGGCCCACAGCTAGTATCATACTGAATGGGGAAAACTGAAAGCCTTTCCTCTAAGATCTGGAAAAAGACAAGGAAGCCTACTTCCACCACTGTTACTCAACATAGTACTGAAAGTTCTGGCTTGAGCATTCAGACAAGAGAAAGAAATAAAGGGCATCCAAATTGGGAACAAAAAAGTCAAATTATCCTTGTTTGCAGATAATATGATCGTATATCTAGAGAAACATAAGGACTCCACAAAAAGCTATTAGAACTAATAAGCAAATTCAGTAAAGTTGCAGAATAAAAAATTAACATACAAAAATCAGTAGCATTTCTATATGCCAACAGCAAACAATCTGAAAAAGAAACCAAGAAAGTTATCCCATTTATAATAGCTACAAATAAGATAAAATACCTAGGAATAAACTTAACCAAAGAAGTGAAAGATCTCTACAATGTAAACTATAGAACATTGATGAAAGAAATTGAAGAGGACACAAAAAAATAGATATTCCATGCTTATAAATTGGAAGAATCAATATTATTAAAATGTCTATACTACACAAAGCAATCTACAGATTCAATGCAATCCCCATCAACATACCAATGACATTATTCACAGAAACAGATAAAAATCATCCTAAAATTTAAATGGAACCACAAAAGACCCAGAATGCCAAAGCCATCCTGAGCAAAAAGAACAAAGCTGGAGAAATCACATTATCTGACTTCAAATTATACTACAGAGCTGTAGTAACCAAAACAGCATGGTACTGGCATAAACAGACATATAAATCAACAGAAGAGAATGGAGAACCCAGGAATAAATCCACACATCTATAGTGAACTTATCTTCAACAAAGGTGCCAAGAACGTATGTGGGAAAAGGACAGTCTCTTCAAGAAATGGTGCTGGGAAAACTGGATATCCATATGCAGAAGAATGAAACTAGACCCATATCTCTAGCTGCATACAAAAATCAAATAAAATGGATAAAGGGCTAATAACTATAATCTACAAAGAACTCAAGCAAATCAGAAAGAAAAAAAATCAAACAACCCTATTAAAAAGTGGGCAAAAGACAAACAGAAACTTTTCAAAAGAAGAAACACAAATGGCCAATAAACATGAAAAAACGCTCAACATCACTAATCATCAGGGAAATGCAAATTAAAACCACAATGAGATATCACTTTACCCCAGTTAGAATGGCTTTTATTAAAAAGTCCAAGAACAATAGATGCTGGCGTGGATGCAGAGGGAAAGGAATGCTTATGCACTATTGGTGGGACTGCAAATTTCCATATGGAAAACAATATGGAGATTCCTCAAAGAACTAAAAGTATAGCTACTATTCGATCCAGCAAATTTTGGGTAAATTCCTACTGGGTATTTACCCAAAGGAAAAGAAGTCATTTTATATAAAAGACACCTGCACTTGAATGTTTATTGCAGCACAGTTCACAATTGCAAAGACGCGGAATCAACCCAAATGCCTATCAATTCATGAGTGCATTAACAAAATGTGGTATATGTGTACCATGGAATACTACTCAGCTCCAAAGAAGGATGACTTAATGCCTTTTGCAACGATATGGATGAAACTGGAGACCATTATCCTAAGTGAAGTATCTAAAGAATGGAAAAACAAACACTGCATGTACTCACTATTAAACTGGAACTAACTGGTAATCACACATGTGTACAGAGGGAAGTATAGCTTAATGGAAATCAGTTGGGGGCAGGGGAAAGGGGGGATGGGTGAAAACCTACCTAATGGGTACAATGAACACTATCTGGGTGACAGGCACACTTATAACCCTGACTCAAGCATTACAAAAGTGATCCTTATAACCAATATCATTTGTATCCCCATAATACTTTGAAATAAAAAAACAGGAAAAAAGAAGACTTAGAAGATCCGAACCTATGAAACTACTAAAATAAAACAGTGGGGAAACACTTCAGGACATTGGTCTGGGCAAGGACTCTTGAGTAATATACCCAAAGCACAGGCAGCCAAAGGGACAAATGGGAATCACATCAAACTAAAAAGCTTCTGCACAGCAAAAGAAACAATCAACAAAGTGAAGAAGCAACCCACAGAATAGGAGAAATTATTCACAAACCACCTGTCTGACAAGGAATCAATAACTAAAATACATAAGGAGCTCCAACAGCTCAATAAGGAAAAAATCAAATAATTCAATTAAAAGTGGGCAAAGGATCTGAATAGATATTTCTCAAAGGAAGACATACAAATGACCAACAGGTATATGAAAAAATGCTCAACATCAGTCGTCATAAGAGAAATGCAAATCAAAACTACAATGAGATATCATCTCACCCCAGTTAGTATGGCTTTTACCAAAAAGACAGGCAATAAGAAATACTGGTGATGATGTGGAGAAAGGGGAACACTTGTACACTGTTGGTGGGAATGTTAGTGCAACCACTATGGAGAACAGTATGGAGGTTACTCAAAAAACAAAAAATAGAACTACTATATGACCCAGCAATCCCACTGCTGGATATATATCCAAAGGAGGGGAATTCAGTGCATTGAAAAGATATTTGCACTCTCATGTTTATTACAGCACTATTCACAATAGCCAAGATATGGAATCAACCTAAGTGTCCATCAACAGATAAATGGATAAAGAAATTGTGGTGCATAAACACAATAGAATTTTATATAGCCACAAAAAAGAATGAAATCCTGCCATATGCAACAATATGGATGGAACTGGAGAACATTATATTAAACGAAATAAGTCAAGCACAGAAAGACAAATCTTGCATGTTCTCACTCATATGTGGGAGCTAAATATTAAAAACGGTTGATCTCATAGAGATGGAGAGTTCGATGACATTTACCAGAGGTTGGGAAGGGTAGCAGGGAGGGGGGATAAAGGGGAGATGGTTAATGGGTGCAAAACTGTAGTTAGATAGGATGAACAGTATTTAACAGCACAACAAAGTGAGTATAATCAATGATAAGTTAGGGTACACTTTAAAGTAACTAAAAGAGTGGAATTGAAATATTCCTAACACAAAGAAATGATAAATGCCTTAGGCGATGGATATCCCAATTACCTCGATTTGATTAATTCACATTGTTTGCCTGTATCAAAACATCACATGCACCCAATAAAGATATACAACTATTATGCACCCACAATTAAAAATGAAAATTAAAAAAACAAAACAAGTAGTAGTACACGAGATGATAAACAACAGAGTGAGAGGGAAAGGGAGGTTGCAAAGATAAAGAAATTTTCTTACCATTACATTAAAAAATTAATCAGAGATAGAAAGGAGCATAATATTTAGGGCTGAAAATAGGCATGGAAAAATATTTGAGATAGTCTCAGTATATGCAGAGGGGAAAAGATGAAGAGAAGATGTTAGAAATGGAAGAGATAATCCAATACACTGGACCACTAATTGTATTCCTGAATGCAGAAAAATAGAGTTAGAATGCAGGAAAAATTCCTTGAAATGAAAAGAACATATTAAGATCAAAGGGAGTATCTTTTGTACCAGGGAAAGAAAGATACAGAATAACTTACATCCAAAATTGGACTTCAAGTTTAAAGAAAAAATTTCAAGTATGCAGGTAATTAAAAAAATCAGAAGAAGTTTTAGAAAATCTCCTGGCCTGATGCTCATTTGCTTTTATTGGCCTGGCTATGTCATTATCCCATCTCTGGATTAATTATTGTCACGATGAAAATGGGCTATAGTCTTATTGGCTAGGCTGTGTCACCTGGAGCCGGGAGAGGGGAGGTGGTCAGCCCCACATAAATCACTGAGGTTGGAGAAGGTATTATTCCCCCAAAGAAATTCAGGATGCTTTGGCCAAAAGAAGGGGAGTGGATTCTGAGCAGACCAGAAGAGCAACTATTTTGTATACTATATTATCTCCCCAATTAAAGTGCAAACTTCTTGAGAACAAGAACTCTGTATTACACTTTTTTAAAGCTCACGCAATGACTATGGGTCCTTATCATAGTGTAGGTGCTCAAAAATATTTATTAATTTGACTTGACATAACTTCCTTTACTTGTGAAATGAGGAAGTCAGACTACTTGAAGTCCACAGTCCCTCCAGCTTTAATAAAATTCTATGAAAGGTTCCCGGAGAACATATCATATGGGGCCCTGCATTAATCACTTTTTGTGTAACACTTAAAATGTATAGTAAAACACTTGAACATTTATTTGTAGGTACAGCTCATGTCTTCTTCAGGTCAATGATTTGCAATATGAATGAACAGTTGTCCTAATTGTGCATAGGCCTTTTCCTCGCATTCATATTTTTGCTTGACATATGTTTACTTCTCATCACTTCTAAGCCTCTAAACAAGAAATGAGAGTTGGGTCTTCATCCATTCCCCTGACACTTATGTCTACTTCAAAATTCACTGTCTTGATTAAATACAATTTCCATTTTGCTTAGCCAGAAACTCTGTCATCTTCCATCCTACTCTTCTTCCCATCCAATTGTGCACCAAGTCCTATTAATTCTAACACCCCCCCCAAATTTAGGTCTCTCTCCCGTAAATTTTTGTTCCCATCCGCACTGCCATGGTTCAATTCCTATGGTTACTTACTATGTATTCCTTCTATTGTACTTACCAAACAAGTATTCAGTGGTTAGAGAACAGGCTTGGGCCAGCCTGCCTGGTTCAAAGCCTGGCTCCAGGTCTTACTCTACGTGACTCTGGGGGAGCTATATAACCTCTCTGAGCTTCAGATCCCTTTTCTGTAAAATGAGGCTAAAAATAGTATCTCATAGGGTTAGTGAGAACATTAGATAGGTTAAAACATGTACTTAGATCAATGTCTGGCACATAGGTATTATGTAAACATTATTATTAATGGTTTCATTTATAGACTAATGTTTTGCTGTAAATATTTAAATGGATGATTCCCCTAGTAGACTAGGAACACTTATAAATGGCAAGGTTATGTTATTATTAGTATTTTCAAAATAGTAGCATTAGTGTTTTAATCACTGGCTCTCAGCACAGTGCAGAGACGTTTTAAAATTTAGTCCAATGAATTTCACCTGTTAGAATAAGACAGTTCCACACAATGACCACTAGATGGGAGAAAAGCCTTTTATAAAATCAATTCTTAACAAACTGCGGCAGTGTACAGAAGAACATCTACCTCTTTTGTCTCCTTTATTTATACAACCTCATTGTCGCCAAGAACAAAACATCATCATCATCGTCATCATCAATGACAACAGTTACAACAAAGGCAGCTCATGAAGAGGTCCAGAACTTTGCATATTGAACACAATTCAGAATTAAGGTTTTGCAAAGTATTTGCTACAGAATTTAGAAATAATTAGTCAAAAAATGTTGAAAATATTGTCATTGAACCAAAAGCCAGCTGCCACCCACCCACACTTACATAACAAGAATCTCTGAAGGCTTGTCACGGGAAAGATGTAGACATTCCAGCTCTATGCTATACGACTGCCATGTAATGACTAGTAGTCCTCGTGAATGCCACACCTCTCATTATTAATACAGAATTGTTGTTTTCCTAGATTGTTTGGGATGGGATGATTTATAAGTATTCAAAGATTTAATTACTGGGTTTATTGTCTTCTTTGGGCATTTCTCTATCTCATCTTCAAATATGTATTTGGTGTCTTTCATTAGCAGTGCAGGGATTTGTTTCTTTCTCCCTTGCTTATTTCCAGGGCTGCCTTTTCTCTCTTCACATGATTCTCATGTCTGACAATCTCTCATCAGTGACACCTGCCATTACATTACGGAAAAAGATTCCCAGTAGGGAGGGAGCTGTGCATAGTTGGTGTACCCCTAACCCCAGATTCTGTGGAGCCCCCAGGAGCTGTTAGCTTTCTCTAATTAGCCCTCTCTAACTGACTGTTATCAGCAGTGAATTGACACTTGCTTTTTCTCTTAGGGTGGGACCTGCTCTCTCTGATGCCCTTAAGCATTCCTGGGCTCTTTCACTTTTCTTCCCTCCCTTCCCATCTCCACCCCCTCTCTATCACCCATTCTAATTCGCCTCCCTCTTTCCTCTTCCTCTTTTTTCTCTCTCCCACTTAAAATTCTATTTATTTCCTTTCTACAATGCAATGCTATCTTAATATAACAGAAAGAAAATATCCATCTAATATAAATTTGATCTCAAAAGTAAGAGAAGGAGTTTTCTTGCATACCAAATGTAAGTATGTGATACCTGGGTAGGAAAAAAAAATATTTCCACTTAAAAGCAATGCTCAGTCATTGCCCAAAGCTGAATGAGCATCAGCTGAATGCATAGCAGAGCCGAAGTGCAGTGACCTACTTAGGATCATCCCAAATTACTTGGATGAAAAATGATTTCGACTCAAATCTCTTTTCTTTTTCTTATCATAATTTCTTTCCAGGTGGAGAGAGGTTTTACTCGCCCACTCATTACTCAAACCAAATCTCCATCTGAGATTTAGACGTCTTTAAATGTAGTCCAAAACTTTGCAGCTAGGAGTCAGGTTATCGCAGCTAAATCCGATTTCTCCCGATGCCCTCTTTTCTTCCCACAGAGCAGCCAAGTGAGAAAGCTCAGCCAAGGAGCAGGAAGGACGAATTTGGGTTACCGTCTTGTGATCACGGCTTCTCTGTTCACCTTACTCAATAAACACATGCTGCCCTGGTAGGAAAACGAATGAGCTAAAGCCATCCCCAGCACACTGCTAGCCTTCATAAAGAGTTGAAGGAATTTCAAAGAAGCAAAGCATGTTTCTGTATTCCCCTGGGGCAACATGAATTCTGCTAAGTAGTTCGTTTTCTGAATGCACAAATGTAGCAAGAGATTCTATTGTATACCTGTGTGCTGGCTGGCACAAAATGTACGCACAACGACAGACGTCTGGGTTTGCTTTTCACGAGGGGCTGATGGAGGATTCTCCCAAGTATGTGGGTGAAGCTGTGGCCGTGTGATCTGCCTCCTTGGGCTCCTAGCTGGCCTCACGGCTGCCTTATGTAATAAATGCGGTCTGTTTGCTGATGGGCTCCTGCTTCATCGGTTCCAGAGTGGGAACTGCAAAACCTGTGCACAAGTCCCCGTGAGTGCTAGACTCAGCCAACTGATTCGATTTTGTATTTCTTCTGCACCAAGAGGTTAAACTGAGCATCGCTGAGGAAATATATGTGGGTGCTTGTGCACAGCGAGGTGAGGAGTGATCTGGATGAATAATGGAGGCCGTTGAGGTGGTCTGAATTAGAGGTGCGTGTGGGTGGAGGAGAGTGGAAGAGGAGAAGCAGGGAAGGGAATTATGAGGGAAAATTCTCTTGCCACTAGCAGCTAACCATAGATCATTCGAATGCATCCCTTATCAAATGTGAGCAGGAACCAGGGAATGGAATATTGCTGAGTGGAATGCCTAATAAAGGAACTGGATTTATCTCACTGCCCTTTTAATCTAAATACTTAAGTAAAGAAAGATATGCAGCAGATTGCAGGGCTTTTACAAGGAGGCAAAAAAGTAAAGAGACAGGACTCGTCAATGATGGATTTGCCACTGAAGGCATAGCTTATTGTACTATATTTTAAAAAATCCTCTTTTGTTTTTAGTCAAAACACTTTAAAAATTATTTTTATTTGCTCCGGAATTATTTTCGTCCATTTTCCCAAATTGAGGGGGCTGCACACTGCTTTTGCTAAGAGCGTAACATAAATAGCCAAAATGTTATACCATTGCTCCTTCAGAGGTGCTTTATTGCCACTTTTCTATAAATATGCCCACCAACAAGGTATTTTGAAAGATCCCTAAGTAACAGTGCTTTGAATTTCTCTTGTGCAATTCTCCATGAGAGCTAAAATAGCTCTCAGTGGGTCCTCCATAACCACCAACTTATGACTAGAAAGTTGAACATTAATGAGTTCTCTGTAGATCTTCTCCCCCCCAATAAAAAATTCTTTTTGGTATGATAATTTTGTTTACTTCTCCCGAGAGCCCGTCGTTACCAAAATTCATCATCAGAGGGCGCGCATTCACAGAAGATGCACCAGTTCCCTGCTCTGGGTGACTTCTTCCCTTCCAATTTGCAGAATGGAAGAAACAGGTTTTATTCGGAGGTATTTTCAGTTCAAATTCAAGTTCTAGAACTTTGATTTATTATTAGACTGTTCTCTTACTTGGGTGGAAGGGAAGAGAGAAAAACAGGTCTGTCTGCACCCATTGTGTTCTACCCCCATTCAGGGTGGCCTCAGAAATCGCAAGGTTTCAAAGATGATCAAAACAAGCCTGATCACATATGGATCTAAGGGTATAGGCTCTGGCCCCTCTAAAATGACAAATTGCCTCACGTTACCCAAGAAACCACAAAAGATTCACACCCACCCCCTCCTCCCCTGGGCCTCGTCCTTCTGCAAGTGATTTGCAATCCTAGACAAGTATTATATAACGATGAAACAGAAGCCTGGAGCTTAGGCTTGTTATTTCCTTAGGAGAAAAGACATAAAAAAATGTTATTATATCACTATTCTAAATGCCTGTGAGAAAAACATTTCTGAGAATTGTTAGAAACGTGAAGCAGTGGAAGTGATAGAAATTTGCATTAGTGCTAAAGATTGTGACCATCTGCAATTGCCCAGGGGGGCAGTTTAAATGAAAAGACACAACCTGGTGGGGTGAATGGAAAAACCTACAGACCCGAAGTCGGGGAAGCTGGTGGGGTCTAATCCTGGCTGACTGCTAACTAGCTACCTAAGTGCCCTTGAATTAGTTACTTGACTTCTCTGGGCCTTAGTTCTGCAAGCTGGTGATTAGATGATCTTGTAACTCCTTCCATTCTACCAAGTTATCCTTCTTTCAAGAACAAATGTAGATGACATTATTAATTTGGCTTCTCATGGAGAATAAAGCAGCATCAATAACAAATCAGCCATTTTGCAGGATATTGTATTCCATACAGCTCTGAAGTACTCTGTATTTCATATTTATGAAAATAGGTCATTATTTAGCAATAATTTCTTTAGCGTTTTTATGGCAATGAGCTCCAGAACAATTCTCTCCAGGGAATGCTAGACAGGCACTGTGGTATGGTAAAACAAACAAACAAACAAAAACCAGCTTAGGTTTGGACCCTGGATCTGCCTTTAATTTTTTGTACGACCTTGGACAAATAACTATCTGGGCTTTTGATTCTTAAATTGAAAGAATCTTACAGGGTTATAGTAAGAAATAATGAACTAATTAGATAGCAGGGCACATCTCGAGTCATCATTATATGAGAACTCTTTAGTACTATTAATGTTTATTGTTATCACCGAAATACATCCAACTTATGAAATGGTTTAAAGAGTTATTTAACCCCAGAGAACTATGCAATATTTAGCTCTCTTGGTGATGCGTTTACTAACCTAGGAACTTCGGAATTGCAAAATCTCAAATGAAGAAATTTAAAGAGGATTTTTCAGAGATACAATCCTTGGAAAATGACCTCATCTCGGAATCTAAAAGTTGGAATTTGGAGACTGTTGCAGGATCTAGTCATTGCAGCCCAAAGGGGCAGTGTGAGGAATCTTTTGTTGTGGGGAGGATACAGATTTCCACAGTGCAGTATGGTGCTGGCAGGTGGAAAGTGCTGGTGTGCGATGGTAGGAGGATGGGCTGGGACTCCACTGTTTTCGGTGATAGCAGCCCCACGGTCATCCCTGTGTGTCCTTCAAAGTTTGTATTGCCCAGCTGGAGACAGAAAAAAGAGAATTACTGGAAAAAATGGTGAAGACCAATACCAATTGTTTCAGCTGAGTCCAGAGGATGGTGTGTGAAGTAGCTTAATTGAACCTATATGCCTGGGGTAAAAATTTCTCTCCTTTTTTGAGTTCTTGGGCTAGATGCATGTGTAGTAGATGCTCTTGGTGAGTATTCCCCTCTACTTCCTGCAGGCTACTTTCTGTGAACATCTGTGACTCTCTGCCTGAGGTTTTTTTTTCCTGACCAGGGAGTGTGCTCAGGGCAAATGTCGAGTGCCACATTTAATGCCCCCAAAGCAGCAATGACTGGCATGGGAGTGGGTGGAGAAATATCTCAGTTTCCTTGTGTTCTGATTGAGTTAACTCTCAGGCATGTTCAATAGTTCAATGTCATCTCCCAGAGTTCCCCAGGGGATGCACACCCTTTATTGGCTTCCTTCCCTTCCCTGGACCACTTCCCTCCTCTACTGCTGTGGACAGAATGCTGCCACTCCAATCCTTGTTTCTGAGTCTGCTTTTGTGAGAACTCAACCTGAGATACCAGGATGAGGTTTCTATTTTAAAATTTACATGTGATTTTCTGCTTATAGAACATGAGTTATGGCACCCTGCAGATCTAGGTCTATAACTGGGCACTGCCACTTATCAGTTTTGTGACCTTGGATCAAGTTCTTTAACCTCTCCAAGTTTCTTTTTAAAATTTTTCTTCTAAATTTTTCATTTCAGAATATTAAGGGGGTACAAATGTTTTCATTACATGGATACCTTGTATAAGGCTTAAGTCGGGGCTTTTAGGGCAGGAGAGGGTGAGAAGTAAAAATGTACCTCTCCAGGTTTCTATTTACTTATCTAAAAAATGAAGAGGGTAATAATACCTAGTCATCAGATTGATGTGATAATTGAATGTGATTCTGCATGTGAAGTGCCTGGCAGAGTGTCTGCCTCCTAGTAAGTCTTAGCTTTCAAGTAAATATTGGCAATCACTGTCTATTAGTGCTCTTATTCGCCCTTCTAAATGTACATAGGAGAGCTCCTATATTGGCCATATAAGATGTCTTCTGGGGCTACAGTGGAAATCAGAAAAGAAAAATGATCTGTAGCCTTTTAATTCCCATGGCAGAACATAATTTCCTCAGGAGTATAAGCTTCATTTAAAAAAATGCTATATGAGCACGAAGAAATGAAGACACAAAAAAGAAACACCAGTGAAAGTGATCTGTCCCAGTTGGGCTCTGAACATGATAGGTGTGCAAGTGGGAGCTCGAACAGTGAACAAAGCCAGCATCTGAGGCATTATTTTTAGAAGCTGGAGAAATGCTGGGGAAGAAGTAAAAGGGGGAATATGCAGTATTTATGTAACACATTTCCAAGTAGCTCTGAAAGGAAGTTTTATATTTAATGGAGTTGTTAACAATTGGGATTGAAAGCCTAAAATAGAAGTAAGAGCACTTAGCCAATTTGGGAGCATTTTGTTGGGTCTGCTGTAGGATATTAGGTTTGGAAAAGCTGTGTGCAGGGATAGGTAATATACATGGAAATGAACATAGCCCTGTTATTAAATTCAGGTTTGATTTTTGTCTGAAGACTCTTACTAATGATTTTTCTCTATCCTATTGATTGAACAATATCCCTCCCTGCATGACAACACCAGCCTTCCTTGCCCATTAGCTTATCTCTTTTTTGTCTTCCCCTAATCCAATAGTGTTTTCATCTTCCTTGCTTTTGCTCATATTGCTTCCCTACTAGGGCATGCCTTTATGCTTACCCTCCTCCCACAGAAGTTCAATCCTTCTTCAAATTGCTTTGATTACTGGGAGCCTCAGACCCTCTTTACCTTGACTGACTTACGGGGCTAGAAACAGAAATTAGGTCCCTGTCGTGTGTTGTGAAGCACTTTGGATGCTGTTGTCTTCAACCTATAGAAACTGAAGCCACTGGAAGTCTTTCAGGAGGATAGTCACGTTGCCCGCTGTGTGTCTCAGGAAAATACGAATAACTCCAGCAGCAGCGTGAAGGACAGCTTTGGAGAGGAAGAGACTGACACCAGGTTGGGAGGCTGTTGCAATGGGTCAGGTGCAAGGTCAGGACATAAACTAGGCAAAGAGTAGAGCTAAAGGGGCAGAGTGGAGAGACTTATCGAGTACTAATTTGGAAGAACTTGATGACCAATTAAATGGAGGGAATGGAAGGAAGAGGACAACAAAAACTGGGGGGGACTTGAAGTTTCCACAGACTTGTAGAAGGCAGCAATAGAGGGCAGGGAATGGGGTGGAACAGGTGAGAATTTGATTTGGATATGTGCTGCTTGGCCATTCAGTTGCAGCTAACCCAGTGTGCAACTGGGGATCTAGGTCTGAACCCCCAGACAAGGACAAAGGAAATGACAAAGATTTGGTAGTCTTCTCTCAAAACTTGGTAATGAAATTATAAGCAAGGAGAGTGAGTAAGAAAAAAAGATGTCTTTGGTAAAAGCTATAGGAAAATCCAATATTTAAAAGGCTGGTGAGGGAAGAGAAAACAGCAAATGAAAATGAGAAGTGGTCTGAGAGGTCAAAGGAGAATCAGCATGTGAAGCCTCAGATGTTGGGAGAGGGGCTTCAAAAGCTAGGGGCTGCTGACCAGCATGAAAACTGCAAAACCATCATGTGACATGAGAACTGAGGAAAGTCTATTCGATTTGACATGTTGGTGATCAATAACAGTTGCTAGGTAGAGGTAGATATAGAACCAGGTTGCAGGAGACTGGAGAAAGTCCATGATGGGAGAAAGGGAGAGGATAGGGCCGAAAGAATTCTCAGAGGACTTTGACAGGGAAGGGTCACAGCTGAATCAAAGCTAGAAATGATGAACCAGTGTCTTTTCTTTGTCTAGAACCAGTTTCTTCGTTGATGTCTGCTAAATGCTGATTTGGTTCTGTTGTCTAAATCTGTCAAGATCAAGAGAGAGGTTGATGTGGCAAAACAGGACCAAGAACCCCCGGGGCACAGTCCTGCCAAATACTGTTACAAGAAATTTTTTTTTTTAAAGTAGAACAAGAGTATCCAAAGGCATCTCTTACTTGTGTGAACCAAATTTCCTTTTGTTCCTCATCACAGAGAAAAGGAAAATATAATCATGCCTTAAATGCTCAATTGTGTAAGTAGGGACATAATTTGCAAACATAGTCCAGGTGAAGCCATTGGGAAAGTTGTACCTGAAGACTTAATGAGCAAATTTAAGCAGATGTGATGGAAGCATTAAAAATAATGTAAGCCTTGGCAGCCACTCAATTCTGCATAGCAATTTCTTCTTTTATAATGTGAGGAGAATTTGATGACTAAATTAAAACAGGCAATCTAGGTGTTAGGGTAGTGGTGAAGTCCTTGACACTGTAAGAGCTAATGATGAGAGTAGAAAAGTATGCACTTTTTTTGATAAACTACACTTTAGAGAAAATATTGGTTTTCCTATTTAATTTGACCAATAGTCTTGGAGTGCCTCTGATATCACAGGCACCATGCTTTCAGCACCGGGGGCATAAAGAAAAACAAGATGTTATCACTTTGCTAAAGTGCCTGGATCCCTATCCTCGATGTCTGGTTCCCAATCAAGTCACAACTAGTTTCTAAAAAATATTGAGCTAAACCATAGTAAAATCTCATGTTAAAAATATTGAATCTAGATGAAAATCACCAATGGCTACCATCTCAAAAAGAGAGGCAACCAAACATTATATACATTCTAATGGAGTTACAAACTACCATCTATGAAGTTGTCTTGTCAAATTATCAAACCAGGATCTGATTAAGCCTCTAGATTTAACTACTAATTTATAGGGGAAAGAGGAATGTGTTAAACAATACCATAGGGATGCAATTAGAAAAATGTAGACTATCAAAACGCTAAGGATAAACAACATGCTTTCTTCAACAGCAAAATTGCACTGAAAAATGAGAGAGAGAGGGAGAGACAGAGACAATCAGAAGCTAGAGATTGCAAGAATCTTAAAAGTCTTATCAACTAATTGCAAAGTACGGACCTTATTTTCATTCCAACCCAAACAAATTGTAAAAGATATCAGATTAGGGGGAATTTAAATACTAATTGCATATTTAATGATGTTAAGGAATAATTGTTATTTTAGTGGGGATAAATGATATTATGGTTATGTCTTTGAAAAAGAATCATTGTTTAGAGTCATATGCTGAAATACTTAAGAATGAAATGATACGATGTCTGGGATTTGTTTCAAAATAATCTAAAAGGAGGGGGAAGTGGGTAGGAGTACATGAGAAACACGTTTGGCGATGAGTCGATAACATTTTTAACAGAGCGATGGGCACATGGGGGTCCTTCTTTATATTTTTGTTGGTTTAAAATTTTCCATAGTACAAAATTTCTAAAAGTTGATAAAAAAAAAGGTCCAGCATCATTCAAGATGGATAAATATTAAATTAAGATTATTTTCTCCAATCAGTGTACTAGTTATAGAGCTACTATGTGGCAGGTATGAGGCACTTTTGTTCACATGGGATGGGAAAAATGACAAATTGAGCTATGCTTCCCATGGCTTGAATTGAGACATCACTGGCATCCTTTTATCCGTTTTTCCTTTCATCTTAAAGATGTTACTTCAGATGTTGATGTGAATTTTGGCATCGAGTGGGCTGAGTGCAGTGTTACTCTCTGATGCAACAAACTGAGAAACAGGGAATATGGGGAAAGTATGCTGTACCCTCACATTTCCCTGGGCCTCTTTCCTTCTCAGTTTCCTGGGAGAGCATCAGATCCTCTAACTTCCATGAGAAGGGACAACTCCAGTTGCTTAATTTGAGCTGAAGATGCTCATGAAATAGAATGAAATAATAACAATAACATAATAGAATGATCATTTGTTAAGTGATTCCCGCATGCTAGAATGTGCTAAGATATTTTATAGGCATTTATTCCTCACAACAACCCTATGAATTAGAAATTATTACAGTTGTTATTATTATCATTTCTATCTTGCAGACTTGAAGAAGGTAAGTGTCCTGTTTAGGGTCATACAGCTAGTGGCAGAGCCAAGTTTTTAACCCCAATCTTTCTAACTCTAAAAGCTGTGCTGTTTACTGCAACACCAAATGCCTCTTAGTCTTTCTTTTTTGTATCTTAAGAGTTCTGACAAGGACAACCCAATAGATTTAGAGGGTCACTGTTGCTCTAATTTTTCTCCTTTACATTATTTGTAAGTTCTTTAAATGCTACTTCAATAGGGACCCTGGTTCTTTGAACAGAAGCCCCCAGCAACTCTGAGTGCACTCAGGCATTATGTACACATGGTTTGCATTTTGGATATAAATTTTCCAAGCATCTCTTTGGCCAAGCATAGGTCTCACTGCTCAAGAGAAACCTGTTGGTTTGTGATCTGCTCGTGGTGTCCAGGCCTTGGAAATCAGGCTATACCTAACTAGCTACCGAATTACTAAGGCATGAAGGACTTCCCTTGTGGAAAACAATCCCCTGTCATCTGCATCTGAATCTTTGATGTATTTTGCACACTTTTTACATAATGAAACCAATGTTATCATTGGAGCTATCCAAGGAAGAGAGATTGGTCAATGGGTACAAACATACAGTTAGATAGAAGGTATAAGTTCTAATGTTTGATAACAGAGTAGGGTGACCATAGTTAGCAATAATGTACTGTATATTTCCAAGTAGCTAGAAGAGAGCACTTGAAATGTTCCCAACACAGAAATATAAACATGTGAGGTGATGGCCACCCCAAATACTCTGATTCGATCATTATACATTCTATGCATGTAAGAAAATACCACATGTGCCCCATAAATATGTAAAATATTATATATCAGTAAAAAAGTGATGGTAGGAGATGATAGGGTTTAGAATATAGGCTTTGGGATCAGACAGGTCTGGCCAATACATACAACTTAATAGCTCTGTTGCCCTGGGCAAATTAGCTAACTTCTCTGAGCTTTAGTCTTTTTATCTGTCAAATGCAGATAATAACCTAGAGCGTAATCGTTGTCAGAATTAATGGGCATTGCTTGAATGAACTCAACAAATGGCTGCCCTCATTGGTTTTAGTATCACTGTTACTACTACGTTTGTTATTTCCTTGTCTTCTGGCCAATGACTTTAAGACTGAGCTCTCCCTCTGTGCAAAGAGCCAGATACCCAGGTTTCAGGTCCGGGAGGGAGGAGAGGGTTGAGGGGAATGTAGGGGAGAAGGATGAAGACAAATTTAAGAGAAAGGTTAATAAAGAAAGTGTGGCTCAGTAACATTGTGGGTTCTGATTTATCCAGGGAGAGTGAATTCAGAGCAGACCAAGAGAGTATCACGTGTGACCGACCATATAGGAGGTGAAGTTCCCTCTCCCCTCCTTCCATGACTGCTCTTTAGGGAAGCAGGAATCACTGCCCTTTATTTGAGTCTTTATAAAGTCTAAGCTGTTTTGGTTTGAATGATAAAGTACTATTTGGGGAAGAATATTAAAACAACCTAAATCGATATTAATTTAAGATGTTTATAGAGGTCTCTTGACAGATTAGGTAAAATGAAAGCAAAGAAATATAACACAGATTTAGCAATTATAACTGGAATCATGACTCCATAGCAGTCATTTGATACTACAGTAAACTAATCTTTTAGCCATCGCTTTATAGAGCAATATATTAAGATGCTCCATTGAAGAGGTGGTGATTATAATATCCATAGAATAAATAAATATAAAAACAGTGTGCAAAGGGGTACTTTTAATTTGGGATAAAGTTCCCAATGATCTTATCATGTATGCAATCAAAAGATGCTGTGTGTCAATAGCTCAGAATAAATCACATATGGTGTTGTCAAAAATGACTATAGTGAAAATAAACACATGGATGCGTAGCTATATAAACCTAAGGTGAAAAAATTATTTCCTGACCTATAGAGTTGGAAAAAGGTAATATTTTAATACCACATTATTTTATTTAATTTGTGATATTATATAGGTGTAAAATTTAAAAACTAAAATATTATAAGTGGGCATTTGACTACTTAGTCTATGGCTCTGAAAGTTTATATATTTAAATTAGCTCCAATTTAGGGGGGGGGTTTCTCTTTGAAAGACTAAGAGATTGCTTTTAGGTTTGGGCATATGAAGTAAACAGATGTATTGGTGTATTAAGTGGAAAAGAAAAAGAAACACATTAGACTGGTTCACCAACAGTCATGGACATGAATATTTGTGACAACACTACTCATCATACCCAGATGCCCATCAATCCTGCAATGGGTAAGTGCATCCTGTAATATTTACACAATGGAATGCTACATAGCAAAGAGAATGAACTACAATTCTGCCTGGTGATACGGATGAATCTCTCAAACATAATGTTGAGTCAAAGAAACCAGACACAGAAAGAATATCTGCTGCATGATTCTACTTATATAAAATGCAAAAACAGGCAAAATGAAATCTATGGTGATGCAAGTCAGGATAAGGGTCACCCTCAGAGGAGACTAGTGACTGGAAAGGGGTAAAAGTGGGTGCTTCTGGGATGATGATGGTGTGATATTCTTTTTCTTGATCTGGGTGTTGGTTATTGGGTGTGTTCAGTTTATGAAAATTCATTGAGTTGTACACTTATGAAATGTGCACTTTTCTGTACATGTATCAGACTTCAAAAATGTTTTAAAAAGTGAACACAGGTAACTTTTTTACATTCTGTAAACTGGGCATTGAGCTATGAAATTATTAATGCTGCTGGAATCTAAACCTTGTATTGTAATTTTGTAAATGGTTTTGTTTTTACATGTTTATGTCTTGTTTCTCTAATTAAATTTTAAGCTCTTTGACGGGGATGACTTTGTCTCATTTTCCTTGTTATTCCCACAGTGGAATAACAGTATGCATGTTCATTAAATATTTGTTCATTTATCAGGAGGAAAAGCAGTCTTGCCTAGCTACTTCATGGAAGGGTATGGTTTTCATGCCCAATTGTAGCAGAATCTTTTAATAATTGTGTTCCTTAATTTAAGACAATCTTGGAATAGGCTGGCTATTTTGAGCTTTTAACCTTGTGTTTTAGACAATCTGATGTGCCAAATGCTTTGACTAAATTCTCCTGAGGTAAAGTGCCAGCTTTGGAATAGATTTTCTGAGAAGCCAACTTTGAATGCTGGCAGAATGGAGTGGCTGACTGCCAGCCGGGGGCGGGAAAACTTGCTCTGAACTTTGGTTGACTACCTCGTTAACTTACTGTGCCATGGATGAATTCTCTCTGGCTCTCCAGGGCCTGGGGAGAAAGAGGGCAGGAAGCAGGGAGGGAGGGCTGGAGAGGGGAGAAAGAGAGAGGAAGGGCGAGAACAGGCAGCTGATTTGAGGAGCAAATCCAGGGCCTAAGCCACAGTGGGAAATGGTGCTGGCTTAAGACACTGTTAGTGAAATGAGTCAGCATGTCAGCTCAGCCATAGGACAAAGTCTCCGCAAGTTAGCTATAAATGGAGAGAAAATTTGCATTAAACTGGGAGCAAGCACTCATCCTCCCCCTTAAAGTAAAACAAGCTTTGGTGGAAAAATTTTATGCCATAAATAATGCACATGGAGTTATACTTGTAAAACTATGGGACCTATAGGTAGACTTTTTTTTAATCTCTTTTTTTCTTTTTCTTTTCCTTTTTTTTTTTTTTTTTTTTGAGACTTTTCTCTGAAAAGAAAATGGTTGATTCTTTTAAAGGGATATGTAAAAGAACCTTTCCAGGCCCTGGGTTACTAAATGTTATGCTGAGGAAAAATATAAACAAATACAGATTTTTCTGAAATCTGTAATTCTTTTAACTGATTCCAATTTGAGATGCTATTGTGAAACTCTGGTATTATATTTTTCCACTTGGAAACTCAGAGCTAACTCTGCCTGCTTTGGTAATCAGCTTGTAAGAGCAACAGAAGGAAGAAGAATAGTGTCCCAAGCGATTCTGCAGAATGCTGCATTGATTTCTAGTTTTATGGACATAGCTTTTGGGGCATGGAACTTCCCTTGCAGTTTACTCTTCTTTTTCCCTTTCTGGAACACACACACACACACACACACACACACACACACGCGCACACACACACACACACCCCACCCGGTGAAGGCAAAATTGGTGTCAGCAGAAATTCAGTTGAAGTTGGACTTCCGTTGCTTGGGGTCTGGGTGAATTTGTAGAGTGCTCAAATCTATCAATAGAACAAACTTCTACGAGTCCAGAAAATTCTGGAAGCCATTAGAGAGAGTAGAGGAGACCTGCAAGTGTAGTGAAAGTTAATCTGCAAGTGTGTGCAGCTAATCGGCACTGTCTTCTCATTGCCTTCCCATTCTTCCACACCCAGAAAGTGCTTCACAGTTGTTAGGCCAAGGCCTCAATGCTAATTGAAGGTAAGTGCTCCTGCATTGAGAAAAAGGGAAAGTTCAGCTGACACTTATGAACTCATATCGATTTATTCTTTTTAGGTAAAGTAGGAGAGATTTTAATTGATTCTTGAACCTCTCTTTCCTGAAACTTCCAAAGCTTACCAGACTTTTGCCCTAATGTATAGTTTTGGGTTTTGTTGTTATTCAGAGCTATATGAAGCTCTAATTTTGAAAAACATCTTTCAAGATAGCCTATTGTCACCTCTGTAGTCCCAAATGCTAATGAATGGGGCAGTTGTGTGTTCTGATGAATAGTTATCCATAAAGCTTTGTATAAATAAAGCAAAAATATGAGAAGTCCACCGATTTAGATAGCTTAGCACCGTGAATGTCCAGCAATTAGTAATGAACTTCTGGATTTGTGTGTTTCATAGTAGGTGAAAAACTGAGATGAAAGCATAAATTTCAGGGTGGGAGTAGTGGTAGGTTTTCCTTTACATTCAGGGACTTTCGAGGTAGAGTGTGGGGATAGAGTATTCCTATACTCATCAGGGTCAAGAACGTGAAGCCACAAGATGTCTGGTGCACCTTGTACAGACGCCTGCGTGGAAAAGTCCAGAGTCTTTAGTGGTGCCACACTTGCCAACTCCTTACCCCATACTATCAGAAGGAGCTTACCCACTTTGGGTTCACTTGCACACACTCACTCTCTCTTTCGTTTTCTCTCTTTTGGTTTCCTACCATTTCTCTCTTCTACAAACCCCTCTCTTGCTTCTCCTCAGTCCTTATCCCTTCTCAAACTTACCTACCTCACTCATTATTCCAACAGAGTATTCAAGCATGTAGCAGCTTTAGAATTAATTGAGATGGCCTTGCAATTTAGTTTTCTTGGAATTATGGATATTATGAAATCAAATGTCACAGAAATGTTTCCTAAAATAACTATCTACTAAGTCGGATGGGTTTTCCATGCTACTTCTAAATTTAGACGAGATTGACACCCATTCCATGCCAGGAGGATATTCAGGGTAGGTTTAGAATTGCTATGAACCAGTGAATACCATTTATTTTTCATTCTTCCCCAAACCTTTCTTTACAAAACCAGGGGGGAAGCTGGAATTGTCCTGCAGGCTATAGTTTGCTGACTCCACACACATTTTTTTTCCTTCTGAGATCCTGTTCTCAGGATTTTGTCGCTTTAATTCTCCATATTACTTTAGTTTTCATTTTACAATTTCTTTTTCTTATCATTTTCTGTTGTCTTATGGAAAAGTACTTCAGTCTGATTTCTAGCTCAGTACTTTGGTCTTTTGCAGGGTCTATCCTGCTGTGTATCCTAACTGTTAAGATTTTTATTGCTATGATTATATTTTTGATACTTAACATTTTCAGTTGGCCCTTTTTAAAATCTTCTTTTTACCGCTTCATAATTCACATAACTTTCCTTATCTCTTTGAGGATATCTGATACGCTATCTATTCCAGTAACTGCCTCTTGTGGTATACATTATTTAATTTGCTGTCTTTCTGTTGTAGCTATTATATTCCTCAGAGATAAAATTATTTTGGCCAGCATGGCCATGCTCCTTGAGTACCAGAAACTCTCTCTAGTAATGTCTATTAAGAATGGATGAAGTCCAGGCTCCAGTTGTCTATGTCCCTCATGATGATTTTAAGGAGATAGGAGTGGATGAACTTGAGTCTGGAATACCTCAGAAACCACAGAACCACTTGTTGCCACTCTTCAATGCTTCTAATTTTTATAATCCTTTTGTAAATACTTAAAGAAAGTACTCTGGGGAAAGGACACCCTATTCAAAAAATGGTGCTGGGAAAATTGGATAGCCAAATGCAGAAGAATGAAACAGGTTCCTTATCTCTTACCATACAAAAAAATTACTCAAGATGGATTAAAGTCTTAAATGTAAGACCTGATACTATTAAAATTCTGGAAGAAAACATAGGAAAAACTCTTCTAGACATCAGCCTAGGCAAAGAATTTATGAGTAAGATCCCAAAGGCAAATACAGCAACAAAAAATAAATAAATGGAACTTAATTAAGCTAAAAAGTTTCTGCATAGCAGGGAAAACAATCAACAGACTTAATAGACAACCTACAGAATGGGAGAAATATTCGCAAACTATATATCTGACAAAGGACTAATACCCAGAATCTACAAAAAACTCAAATCAACATGAAAAAAACCCAAATAACCCCATTAAAAAGTGAGCAAAAGACATGAATAGAGTTTTTTCAAAAGAAGATAGAAAAATGGCCAAGAGACATATGAAAAAATGCTCAACATCACTAATCATAAGGGAAAGGCAAATTAAAACATGATGAGATATCACCTTACCCCAGTTAGAATGGCTTTTATTAAAAAGTCCAAAAACAATAGATGCTGGTGTGTTTACAGAGAGAAAGGAATGCTTATACACTGTTGGTGGGACTGCAAATTAGTACGACCTCTATGGAAAACAGTATGGAGATTCCTCAAAGAACTAAAAGTAGACCTACCATTTGATCCAGTGATCCCACTAGGGGTATCTACCCAAAGGAAAAGAAGTCATTAAATCAAAAAGACACCTGCACTAGAATGTTTATTGCAGCACAATTCACAATTGCAAAGATATGAAATCAACCTAAGTGCCCATAAATTGATGAGAGGATAAATGAAATATGGTGTGTGTATATATATATATGTGTGTGTATGTGTGTGTGTATACATATATCAATCATGGAGTACTACTCAGCCATAAAAAGGAATGAAATAATGTCATTTGCAGCAACTTGGATAGAATTGGAGAACATTATCCTAAAAGAATTATCTCAGGAATGGCAAAACAAATACCACATGTTCTCACCAACAAATGGGAGCTAAATGATGGGCACAAATGGTCATAAAGTGGTGTAAGGGACATTGGAAACTAAGAAGTGGGGAGGGATAAAAACTAACCTATTGGGTACAATGAACACTGTTCTGGTGATGGGTACACTAAAAGTCCTGGCTGCAGTGTTATATAATTCATCCACATAACAAGAATACTTATACACCCTTAATATTTTCAAATAAAAATTATTAAATAAATAACAGAACCCAAAACCAAACCAAACAAAAACAAGAAACACTGAGAGGTGGTGATCTTTTTAAATTGTACTCTGCCAGTTCTGAGAACATACAGAGGAAGAAGGGAAGAGTGACTGCCTGGGTGGCCCTCATCAATCCATACCTGCTTTTTTAAATTTCAAAATATTAATATTAAGGGGGTACAAATGTTTTTGGTTACATGGATCACACTTGAGACATGACTATAGGTGTGCCTATCACCCAAATATTGTGTTCATTGTATCCATTGGGTAGGTTTTTACCTCTCCCCTCTCCCTCTGCTTGATTTCCACTAAGTTTTACATTCCTCTGTGCATGAGTGCTCATCAGTTAGTTCCAGTTTAACAGTCAGTACATGTGGTGTTTGTTTTTCCATTCTTGTGATACTTAACTTTCTAGAATGGTCTCCAGTTCCATCCTAATTGTTGCAAAAGGTATTAATTCATCCTTTTTATGGCTGAGTAGTATGCCATGGTATACCTATACCACATTTTATTAATCCACTGATGATTGGATGGGCACTTGGGTTGATTCCACATCTTTGCAATTGTGAATTGTGCTGCAATAAACATTTGAGTGCAGGTGTCTTTATTATAGAATGTCTTTTCCTTTGGGTAGATACCCAGTAGTGGGATTGCTGGATCAAATGATAGGTCTACTTTTAGTTCTTTGAGGAATCTCCATACTGTTTTCCATGGAGGTTGTACCAGTTTGCAGTCCCATCAACAGTGTATAAACATTCCTTTCTCTCTACGTCCATGCCAGTACCTGTTTTTTGACTTTTTAATAAAAGCCATTCTAACTGGGGTAAGGTGATATCTCATTGTAGTTTTAATTTGCATTTCCCTGATGATTAGTGATGCTGGGCATTTTTTCATTTGTTTGTTGGCCATTTGTCAATCTTCTTTTGAAAAACTCCGTTCATGTATTTTACCTACTTTTTAAACTTATTTATTTATTTATTTATTTTTTATGTCAGCATATTATGGGTGTACAAGTGTTTATGTTACATATATTACCTTTGCCTTACCCAAGTCAGAGCTTCAAGCATGTCCATCCCCCAGACAGTGCACACTGCCCCCATTAGGTGTGAATATACCCATCCCCTCTTCCCCCTACCTGCCTGACACCTGATGAATGTTATTACTATATGTGCACATAAGTGTTGATCAGTTAAAACCAATTCGAAGGTGAGTATATGTGGTGTTTGTTTTCCATTCTTGTAATACTTCACTAAGTATAATGGGTTCCAGCTCTATCCAGGATAATACAAGATGTACTAGATCACCATTGTTTTTTGTGGCTGAGTAGAACTCCATGGTATGCATATACCACATTTCATTTTTACTTTTATTTTTTTTATTTCAGCATATTACAGGAGTACAGATGTTTAGGTTACGTATGTTGCCCTTGCCCTCCCGCCCAAAGTCCGAGTTTCAAGTGTGTCCATCTCTCGGATGGTGCGCATTGCACTCTTTGTGTATGCATATACCCGTCCCCTCCCCCTCCCCCCTGCCCGACATCCAATAGATGTTATTTTTATATGTACACTTATGTGTTGATCAGTTAATACCAATTTGATGGTGAGTACATGTGGTGCTTGTTTTTCCATTCTTGGGATACTTCACTTAGTAGAATGTGTTCCAGCTCTATCCAGGAGTATACAAGAGGTGCTGTATCACCATTGCTTCTTAAAGCTGAATAGTACTCCATGGTATACATATACCACATTTTATTAATCCACTCATGTATTGATGGACACTTGGGTTGTTTCCACATCTTTGCAATTGTGAATTGTGCTGCTATAAACATTCGAGTGCAGATGTCTTTTTTATACAATGTCTTTTTTTCCTTTGGGTAGATGCGCAATAATGGGATTGCCCAATCAAATGGTAGTTCTACTTGTAGCTCTTTGAGGTGTCTCCATATTGCTTTCCATAGAGGTTGTACTAGTTTGTAATCCCACCAGCGGTGTACGTGTGTTCCTATCTCTCCACATCCCTGCCAACATTTATTGTTTTGGGACTTTTGATAAAAGCCATTCTCACTGGAGTTAAATGATATCTCATTGTGGTTTTGATTTGCATTTCCCTGAAGATTAGAGATGTTGAGCATTTTTTCATGTTTGTTGGCCATTAGTGTGTCTTCTTTTGAAAAGTTTCTGTTCATGTCCTTTGTCCACTTTTTAATGGGGTTGTTTGATTTTTTCTTGCTGATTTTCCTGAGTTCTATACAGATTCTAGTTATCACCCCTTTATTGGATGTGTAGCTTGCGAATATTCTCTCCCATTTTGTAGGTTGTCTTTTTGCTCTCGTGATAGTGTCCTTGGCTGTGCAGAAGCTTTTTAATTTGATCAGGTCCCATTTATGTATTTTTGTTGTTGCTGTGATTGCCTTTGGGGTCTTCTTCATAAATTCTTTTCCTAGGCCAATGTCTATAAGAGTTTTTCCAACTTTTTTTTCTAGTATTCTTATAGTTTCACATCTTAGGTTTAAGTCTGTTATCCACCATGAGTTGATTTTTGTGAGAGGTGAGAGGTGCAGATCCTGTTTCAGTCTTCTCCATGTGGCTATCCAGTTTTCCCAGCACCATTTATTGAATAAGGCTTCTTTTCCCCAGTGTATGTTTTTGTCTGCTTTGTCAAAGATGAGATGGCTATATGAGGATGGTTTTATATCTGGGTTCTCAGTCCTGTTCCATTGGTCTATGTCTCTGTTCTTGGGCCAGTACCATGCTGTTTTACTTACTATAGCCTTGTAGTATATCTTGAAGTCTGGTAAATTGAGGCCTCCCAATTTGTTCTTTTTGCTTAAGATTGCTTTGGCTATATGGTGTCTTCTCTGGTTCCATATGAAGTGTAGAATTATTTTTTCTAGATCTACAAAAAATGATGTTGGTATTTTTATAGGGATTGCATTGAATCTGTAGATCACTTTGGCTAGTATAGACATTTTAACAATTGATGGGGTTTGTTTTTTTTCTTGGTGATTTGCGTGAGTTCTTTGTAGATTCTGGTTACCTGTTTTTTTGTTTTTGTTTTTTTTAAATCAACTCTTTACTGCAAGGATAATTTTGTACTACCTTGAGAGAGCCCCATTGACACTGGCCCTCTAGGCTCTTGCCACCTTATCTGGGTGGGGAACTTCATCATATTGAGAGAATGTGGGAAAAGGGTAAGAGGGGAACTTGAAAGGTCTCCCTCGAACTATCAAATCCCTGCTGTGTTTGCCTGTCTACCATCCTACACTACTGTCATTTGCAGCATACAAATTTATGACTGCCTATGGCCTCCCAAGGCAGTCCAAAGAATTTTTTGTTAATTACTTGGTTCCATTATTTCTTCTCACTTGTGAAGTTCCTCCATGGTTAATTTTGGTGGAGGGGAGCCAACAGCCTGTGTTAGTTCTCCACCTTGTTAGGAACAAAAAATTCTCTGAAGCTATGTATAGTTTTATATCTACTTCAAGACCTGTTTTGGCCAAGAAATCAATTAAAAGGTGTGTAACAGCTACATAAGCTCCTCCTCCAAAAGAAAACTTGACCTATCTTTGGTAAGCAGGAAAGGAAAAACAGGAAAAAAGAAAAGAATGTATGTGGATAATATGAAAGGTGATAGCAGAATTAAATCAATATAAGTTAGTTATAATAAATGTAATTGGGGGCCTGGCACAGTGGGTCATGCCTGTAATCCTAGCACTCTGGGAGGCTGAGGAAGGAGGATCGTTTGAGCTCAGGAGTTTGAGACCTGCCTGAGCAAGGGCGGGACCCTGTCTCTATTAAAAATAGAAAGAAATTATCTGGACAACTAAAAATATATAGAAAAAATTAGCCAGGCATGGTGGTGCATGTCTGTAGTCCCACCTACTTGGGAGGCTGAGGCAGAAGGATCACTCGAGTCCAGGAGTTTGAAGTTGCTGTGAGCTAGGCTGATGCCATGGCATTCTAGCCCAGGCAATAGAGCGAGACTCTGTCTCAAAAAAATAAATAAATAAATAAAATAAATGTAAGTGTCCAAATCTCATTATTAAAAGCCAGAGAATATTAAATTGAATTTTAAAAGATTAAACAATACTTTAGTTAAAAAATTGGATGAAAAAAGATTAAACAGATAAAACATAAGAGTACAGAAAGGTTGAAAACAAAAATGATGAAAATATACATGAAGCAAATATGAACCAACAGAATCTGGGGTAGCAGTCTTAATATTTGATAAAACAGAATTTTTATGCAAAAAGTCTTGTAAGGGCTAAAAAGATCTTTGTATACAAGCAAACATTATAATAGAATCAGAAGGAAAATACAATCATGAATGTGTATGTATCAAAATATATAAAACAACTACTCACAGTGTCATAGGGGAAAATAAATTATTCAGCAATAATTTATTTAGATGTTTAATCAGATCCCTTTCTAAAATTAATACATCAAGCAATCAAAAACAAGTTGAGACATAGGACATCTGAATGTACAAATGAATCATCTTCAGCCATTAGATATTAATTAAATTCAACATTCTTTTTGAGGAAATTTTCAAAAATTGACAATGTAATAGACTACAAAGGAAGTCTCAATAAATTCCAAAGTATCAATATTAAACACCTATGTTCTCCTACTATAATGTAATAAAATTAGAACATAAAATAGATGAATTGCTAGAAATTCCTGTGAGATTGGAAGCTGAATAATGTAATGCTAAAAACCCCTTTGGTTAATAAGTAAAGCATTAAAATGAAATTCAAGTGAATTGCAATGAAAACACTACTTGTCAAATTTTGTGGGACCCAGAGCAATGTCCTCACTTAGAGGGAAATTTATAGCTTAACTGTTGATGCATTTATCAAGAAACAAGAAATGTTGAAATGAGATGAGCTACACTTTCAAGTCAAGAAGTTTTAAAACTACAAGTAAAATAGAAACTAAAAATAATAAAAGACCATAATGAATAACTGTAAGCAATTAAATTTAAAAACCTAAATGCTTATGTTCTGGAAAAAATTGTTTTAAGTGCTAAATTCACTTAAGAAGTTGGTGAAAAATTTTGTACCCTTTGACCAATGTCCTCCAATTTCCCCCACCCCCAGCCCCTGGCAACCATTGTTAAACTCTCTGTTTCTATGATTTTGACTTTTCTATTAATAGATCCCATATATGAGTGAGATCATGTGGTATTTGTCTTTCACTGCCTGGCTAATTTCACTTAACATAATGTCCCCCAGGTTCATCCGTGTTGTTACAAATGACACAGTTTCAGCTATGCAGGATGGATGGATGGATGGAGATCTAACGTACAGCATGGTGACTGTAGTTAACGATACTGTGTTGTATACTTGACATTTGCTGAGAGAATAGATCTCAAGTGTTCTCACCAAAAATTTTTAAAAAAGGTAAATATGTGGATTGATGTATAGGTTAATTAGGTTTATTGAGGGAATCATGTCACAATGTATAGGAATATCAAGTTATTGCATCGTCCATCCGAAATATATACAATGTTTATTTGTCAATTGTACCTCAATAAAAAAAGGTGAAAAAGAACAAGAAGCATTAAAAAAACTGATGGCAATTATAAACTTCCTTTCCTTTTCTAGGGCCATATGTTTTAGACATACTTTCTACTAAACCTTAAAAGAATGGTTAATTTGTATCTTAGATGAATTATTCTGGAAGATAGAAAATATATCTATTTCGTATTTTGAAGCTAAACTCTGGTTTCCAAAACTGGACATGGATAATACAGGAAAAGAAAAATTATTCACAAGCCTATCTCACCTATGATGCCAAAAATCCTAATAGAGGAAAGGAATGTATTTTCTCAGTTGATGCATAAAATACATTTATTAATTCAAAATCATTTTGTAATGTAAGTCTTCACAAACTAGAAGCAAAAAAGAATTTTCCTTGTTGTGGGAAGGGTTATAAACCAAATCCCTGCAGCAAACATTGTATTTAATTGAGAAACCTTGGAGAAACTTTGAAGATCAGGAATGAGGCAAAGATGCCTCCATCACAGCTTCTGTTGAACATAGGTCTGGGACTCCTAGGTAAAGTTATAAGAAAGAAAAACAAAATAAGATTATAAAAATTGGAACATAAACAATAAAGCTATCATTATATGTAAATGATATAATGTAAATATCTACATAGAAAAACAAATAGAATCAAGAAATAAGTTTGCGAAATATAAGATCAACTTATTAAATCAATAGTATTCATTTCTCTAACTAGCAACAACTGCCTAGAATTTTTTTTTTAAGATAATAGCTTTAATAGCAAAACGAAACCTAAAAATGAGAAACCAAGAAAGCACAACAAATCAACCAAAAATCCTTGTAAAGCAGGGGTTGACAAGCTATAACCTATGGGTCAAATCTAGCCAACTACTTATTTTTATTTTTATTTTATTTTATTTTAGTTTTTGAGACAGGATTGCCCAGGCTGGAGTGCGGTGGCCCGATTGTAGCTCACTGTAACCCAGAATTCCTGGGGCTTAAGCAATCCTTCTGCCTTGGCCTTCCAAGTAGCTGGGACTACAGGCGTATGCCACCACACCGCACTATTTTTTTTTTATTTTTTGTAGAGATGGAGTCTTGTTATGTTGCCCAGGCTGCTCTTGAACTCCTGGCCTTAAGTGATCCTCTTGCCTCGGCTTCCCAAAGTGTTGGCATTACAGGAGTGAACCATAATGCCCAGCCGACCTGTTTTTGTAAATAAGATTTTATTGGAACACCTGTTCCATATTGTCTATGGCTGCTTTCATGCAACAATGGCAAAATTGAGCAGTTTGAACAGAAACTATACTGCCCACAAAGCCTGACATATTTGCTATCTGGGCCCTTTACAAGAAAAAGTTTGCTGATCCCTGCTCTAATGTACCTAGGAGTTAACATAAACAAAAATATACACTATGAAAAAATTTCAAAGCTCTATTGAAAGATAGGAAAGAATATCTGAATAAATGGATAGATATTCCTTCCTCTTAGACATTTTAAAAAATATATTGTCTGTGGCTGCTTTCATGCAACCATGGAAGAGTGTAGTAGTTTTAACAGAAGCTATGGTTTCTGTATGACAGAAAATAATTGTTTATATTCATTAATTACAAAATGTAACCAAAATCCAGAATCAATCTGGATTTTTTAAGACACTCTATGAATTTACTCTAAAATTAATATGGAAGAATATAATCCTGCAAATAGCTAAATGAATTTTGAAAAGGAAGAGCAAAGAGGAGAGTTACCTATTTAGATATTAAGGCTTACTATTGGCCGGGCGCGGTGGCTCAGGACTGTAATCCTAGCACTCTGGGAGGCCGAGGTGGGCAGATTGTTTGAGCTCAGGAGTTTGAGACCAGCCTGAGCAAGAGCGAGACCCCGTCTCTACTAAAAATAGAAAGAAATTAGCTGGAAAACTAAAAATATATATATATATAAAATTAGCCGGGCATGGTGGCACATGCCTGTAGTCCCAGCTACTCGGGAGGCTGAAGCAGGAGGATCGCTTGAGCCCAGGAGTTCGAGGTTGCTGTGAGCTAGGCTGATGCCATGGCACTCTAGCCAGGGCAACAGAGCCAGACTCTGTCTCGAAAAAAATAAAAATAAATAAAAAATAAAAAAAACATATTAAGGCTTACTATAAAGCCATAGTAAGAAAAATATGTGTGGTACTGATGCAAGAAGAAATAGACTCATGGAATGGAACAGGGAACACAGAGACAGATCTTGTATGTGTGGGAATTTAATATGATGAAAGCGGCACCAGAAATCAATGGGAAAAGGATGGACCATTTAGCAGATGGTATTAAGGGCAATAACTCACTATATGAAGAAAAATAAAACTGAGACGCTACTTAATATCATGTTCAAAAGTGGACTTCAGATACACGAAAGAAGTGAATGTAAAAGATAAATCTATAAACTTAATAGAAGATGACACTGGAGATTTCTTTGTGACCAAGGGGGATGGGACATCTTAAACAAAGCTCCAAAGCAACAACACAAAGATGAATTTGATTATATAAAAATTAAGGATTCCATTCAATGAAGAAAATATGGACAAAGTATACAGTCTACTGATAGACTGGGAGAAAATAAAACTCCTGCAAATAAATAAGAAAAAAATACACTAATAGAAAAATAGGCAAGAAGAAAAGAAACAGCAATTCATAGAAGAGGAAAGCAAAAGACTGTCTCCCATATGTGAAGATATGTTCTTAATAATTAATAATTAGAGAAGCACAAACTAAAGGGATAGCTAAGGCTGACAAATATTAGAAAGGTAGATGACACCAAGGCTTTGGAAAAATGTAACCAATACCCAGGAACTATTATACATTGCTGAAGAGAGTGAGGTGTATACTGTTGTAGCCATTCTAGTGAATAATCTGGCAGCTTTTAGCCAAATTAAAAATCTGTATACATTATAACCCAGCAATTCCATTTCTAGTCAGGTATCCCTGAGAAATTCTCAGAGGTCTGTAAGTCGGCCACGTTCAAAGATGCTCATCACAGAATTATTTGTAGTCATGGGAGGATGCACAGCACTGGAGACTGAGTAAGTAAAATGTCAAGGGTGCAACTCATGGAATACTGTGCAGGGATTATAAGTGTCTGATAACTTGTACACAGCTACACAGATATCTTGCAAACATAGTGTTGAGTGGGGAAAAAATTAAGGAGGGGATGTGAATGAGAATGGGCAATAATGAGACTAAAGGAATAAATAAAGAAAAGAAAATACAGGAGCTGGGCTTTGCAGGGACCAATGATGACAGCATGCCATGAACAGAGGAATATAATTAACTTAATCCTCCGCCACTAATATCCTTAGCTGAATGTCCACTGCCAACTTCTCTTAGCCCCACTGCCTCTGACTTTGTGGTTCCACTGAGTTTCTTCAGGAAAAATCTCCTTGAAAGGTCTGTGCTTTTGCTGGGACTGCAAAGGGTTAGAATTTACTAGGCTGCTCAGCTCTTACAGGTGTCACTGTCAGTCTGATCCAATTGAATTTATAGCTACCAGATACTTTTTTCTTTTTGGATCTATTACTGACATCCATCACTGACTCCCAACAGACTGTGGAATGATTATTTTGATATTTCTTCTTCAATGGTTTTTGTAAGAAGGAGCGGTAAATGTCCGTGTTCACTCAATTATCTTGAATCAGAAGTCTGAAAGATTTATTATTTACTTTTTAATTTTGTGCTTCAACACTCCTAATCTAAATTTCAAACCCATGGTTGTTGAAATAGCTTTCTTAAATATTTTAAGCTTTGCTTCTGAGAAAATTGCTTTAAATGCAGAACTCCAACAAGTTTAGACAGATCTACTCTTTGAGGGTTTTCAATATGCCCTCACACTTAACATCCTGGGTGAAAATTTGAGAATACTAAGCTATCTTTAAATTGCTTTAGTACTTGAAGTGAAATTAAATTCATAAATCA
This sequence comes from Indri indri, assembly GCA_004363605.1. Taxonomy (NCBI): domain Eukaryota; kingdom Metazoa; phylum Chordata; class Mammalia; order Primates; family Indriidae; genus Indri; species Indri indri. Next base: position 1,150 of record RJWJ010010677.1, on the reverse strand, counting down.
ATAAAGAAAAGAAAGCAAAAATGCATAAAACTCTGATTTATTTATGTATTAAATGCTAATATTGACACGTCTTATACTTTTTTAAATTCCAGGAATTTTCTGAACTTTATTTTAATCTCATTGCTACAATGCTTGTAAATGTGGCTTTAAAAATTAACTTTTTAATTAAAATATAACATTTAAAAAGGTGCAAAATCACAAATACACAGTTTGATGAATTTTCAGAGTGAATAGATCCATGTGAAATCACCAACTAAATCAAGAAATAGAATTTTACCAATATCCTAGAAAGAACCCTCATGCCAAATCCCTGTCACTTGTTCCACTTGCCAAGATGACTAATATTGTAGCTTTTAAAATCATAGATTCATTTTACCAGTTTTTGAACTTTATATTAGTGGAATCAAACAATACGTATTCTTTCGTGTCTGGTTTCTTTCATTCAACATTATGTTAATGAGATTCATCCATGTCACTGTGTGTAGATGTAGTTTGTTAGTTTTCTATTGCTGTATAGAATTCCACTGTAAAGAATGTTCCACATTTATCTATCCTGGTAACATTGATGAATATTTGGGTTATTTCTAGTTTTTGATTATTAAAAATTATGCTACTGTAAAATTCTAAAATTTTATTAATATTATTTTAAATGGGCAAGTCATAATTATACACATTTATAGGGTACAATGTGATGTTTTGATACATGTATACAATGTGGGATAATTAAATCAAGTTAATTAATATATCCATCACCTCACTTACTAATTTTTCATGGTGAGGCATTTGAAATTTCCTCTTTTAGCTATTTTTAAATACACATTATTATTATTATTATTTTTATTTCAGGCTATTACGGGGGTACAGATGTTTAGGTTACGTATGTTGCCCTTGCCCCCCTCCCCCCCAATTCTGAGTTTCAAGTGCGTCCATTCCTCGGATGGTGCGCATCGTACTCTTTGTGTATGCATATACCCGTCCCCTCCTCCCCCCTCCCCCCTCCCCCCTGCCCAACATCCAATAGATGTTATTCTTATATGTGCACTTATGGCAACACATTATTATTGACTATAGTCAACCTGCTGTGCAATAGATCTTAAAAACTTATTCCTCCTGTCTAATTGAAACTTTGTCCCCTTTGACCAACAACTCC
>RJWJ010010676.1:0-46398 GCA_004363605.1 Indri indri | reverse complement strand
CCACCCCGACATCCATCCGTCAGCAGGTACTCGTTATCCACTGTGCTCTTTACGAACACACACACACCTCCCAGACATCAGCCCTTATCGTTCTACTTGGCTTTACAATTTTGCTTCTCAGAACCGCAGAGCTCACGCGTCAGGCAGACCGGAATGTATTCTGACGCTGGGCTTTGGCTGTGTTCATCATGGATTCACTTCACTAAGAGCAGATCTCAGAGAACTAGATAACAGGAATCTTAATAACAAGTCTTTACCGGCCCTGGGCTCCACAGGAGGTGGGAGGAGTGTGTCTTAATCTAGAAACTCTTCCCATTAGAGGATTCCACCCAGTGCCTCCCGGGATGGAGGTGAGAGCACCCCAGCGTGGGGCCACCTAGTAGGAGACAGATTCCTGTGAGGAAACCCCCGAGGGCCCCCCAGCAACCCCTCCCCCCAACTCTCCACACCCCCCACCCCCCAGGCAGCTCTGTGAAGGCCTTTCTTTATTTGGAATCATCTTGGCAGTGATGACACTTTTCGAAGGGCCCCAGGCTGGAAGTTGGTAGCAGAAGCCCTTAATTCCCGGACCCAGGGGGGCTTTACAATGACAGTTCCTCTCCTGCTGAGCACAAACCCACCATTTCTCTCCCTTGCAGGCTCCAAGGAGGAGGGCCAGGCCACAGTGTGAAATGCTCTTGGAGGGATCCCGCTGGGGTGACAAGGCTCGGAAGAAAAAGGCAGATGGCTCCCCACTGCCCTGGGATGACATCCTAGCGGCCTGCCTGCTGGATGAACAAAAGCCGTCTTCATCCTGCCTCCAGGCACTGCTCCAGCCATGCCCTGGCCACACACGCCATTCCGGCTCTTGCAGCTTCTTCAGTCCCCACGGCAGGCCTGCTGGCACCCTAAGCTGTCCCCTCTGCAGAGAATATTCTCTCCTCCCATCACCTCTTAGCTAAGTCCTATGCATCCTCCAGGACTTAGATGTCACCTCCTCCAGGAACCCTTCCCAGGTTGCCCCAGGGCAGAGGCATAGAGCATAATTGTTGGGAGTTCAGGTATGCGTGGGTTGGAATGCCGCTTACTAGCTGTGTGAGTTTCCTGGGCTGCCGTAACAAGCGACCACAGACTGGGGGGGCCGAAACAACTGAAATGTGCTGTCTCACAGTTTTGGAAGCTGGATGTCAGAAATGAAGGTGTCGGCAGGGTTGGTGCCCTCGGAACGCTATGAGGGAGCCTCTCTCCCAGCTTCTGCCAGCCCAGGCGTTCTTTGGCTTGTAGATGGCGTTCTCTGTCTTCCCCTTGTCCTCCCTCTGTGCACGTCTGTCTCTGTGTCCATCTTCCCTTTCTGTAAGGATGTCAGGCATATTGGATTAGGGTGCACCAGAAAGATCTTATGTGAACTTGATTACTTCTGTGGGATCCCATCGCCAAGAAAGGTCACATTCTGAGGTTCTAGGGGTTAGGAGTTCAACATATCTTTGGGGAGGACACAGTTAAACCCCGTAACACTTGCTCTATGACCTTGAGTATGTTACTTAACTTCTCTGAGCCCTGCTCTCCTCATCTGTTGAAGGAGGATTGTGGAAGGGCGAAGAATTGCCCCAGGATGTTGGTGACTTTGGTTCAAGGCTTGGTTCCATGGGCCAGCTGTGTGACCTTGGACAAGTATCTCAACCTGTCTGAATTAGTTATCTACTACTGCAAACAAATCACCCCAAGTTCAGTAGCTTAAAATAACATCATATACTATGCTCATAGTATATATAGTTTGGGCAGAGCACAGTAGGGAGAGCTTTTCTCAGTTCCATGTGACAAAAGCCAAGGCAGCTCCCCGGGGTTGGAGGACACACGTTCAAGATGGCTCACTCGTGTGGCTACCAAGTAGGTCTGGCTGTCGGCTGGGAGCTCGGCCTGGGGCTGTGGGTTGGGGACCTTGGATCGTCATCATGTCAGTCTCTCCATGGGGCTGGTTGGGCTTCCTCGCAGCGTGGTGGCTGGGTTCCAAGAGAACCAAGCAGAAGTTGCGCCGTCTTTTATGACCCAGTCTTGGAAGTCGTATAGAGTCACTTTCCCCACAGTCTCAAGCCTGCCCAGGTTCCGGGGGAGAGAACACATACTCCACCTCTTAATGGGAGGAGTGTCAAAGTCATGTATTTTGGAAAATGCATTTTGCACACCCTTTATTGTCCTGTGCATCAGGAGTTACCACTTAGCCAGGTAAGCTGAGGCCTTTACGCACATTATTTCATTTAATCCCTGTAAAAACCCCCTGCTGCTGGTGCTGTTATCTCATTTCACAGAGGAAGAAATTGAGAGGTGACTTGCCCAAGGTCGCCCAGCTAGACAGTGACACAGTCAGACTGTCTTTGCTTCTAGAGCCTTCTGTTACTTAGATGGACATCATTAGTCACTGCTGTCTGGAGTTCCTGTGCACCCCTCCCTCCCCCACTGGATGGCCCTTGAACTTGGGCTTACTGTGTTCTCGGCCTTGTGAATTCTACCTTTTGTGCCCTGTCCAGTCTTTTCTCACGCCAGAGGGGCCAGCTGGTCGTGGGTGAGGCAGTTCTGGTCCTCTGAACCAGCCTTTGGGCACATGGTGGTTTTCAAGGGAAAGAATCCAGGGTCCATCCACTGTTTTCCAGACACTTCTGGAAACTGCCTCTACCAACGACTTCGACTGGGTGGATACATATGTAAATGTGTGTGTGTGTTGTGGGAGGGGATCTTTAGATACAGGGTTTGGGGTCTGACAAATTGGGTCCAAGTCCTGATTCTGGTAGTCACGGGGCATCAGTTCATAGCCAGAGTACAAAAAACTAACCCTCACCACTGCCATATTGTACTGATGAAGAGTCTGAGGTTCAGAGAGGTGAACCAACTTACTCAAGGTCACAGAATGGGGAAGGGAAGGGAGGGGAATTGACTCTGGAGGCTGAGCCCTTTTCATCCAAGCTCCCCCACTTACGGCTGCCCCCACAAATAGTCTTGGGATGAAACGATGACAGTGGCTGGCATGGCTGGTGGGAGGAGCCTGTTCCCTCCCGGCTCTGCACCAGCTGTTGTTTCGGAGTGGGGAGAATGAGCAGCTGTGCAGCCTGGTGGTTGGGTCAAGGTTCAGCAGAGTCGAGATTCCCAGAGACCTTGCTTGGGATCTTGGCTTTGTCGTTACCAACTGCTGCATCACCTTGAAAAAACACTTAACCTCCCTGAAGGTTCAATTCCCTGCCGGTAAAAGGAGGCTAATAGGCTAAAAGGAGGCTAATAGCGACTTTACTGGGTCATTGTGGGCAGGAGAGGAGAATGCACGCAGAGGTCTCTGCGCAGGGCCTGGCACATGGGACACCCTCGGTAAGGGTGTCTGTTTTATTCCTATCCTCTGCCTCCTGGACGCCTGAGCCGGAGCTAGTGTCAGAGGCTTGGCACATGGGGTTGTTCCATTGCTGCATGAATGTTTGTTGACTGAATGACAATTCTCATTTCCTAGAGAGGGAAACTAACTTTTCATGCTCATACAATGGCAGACATGCAAGGAGGACCCGTAGCATGAATGAATGAATGAATGAATGAACGAGCAAACGAATGAGCCATTGAGTGTTTCCTGGGTTAGGCTGGATTCCCTCAGAAGCAGACTCTGAGGCAGAGATTCAAAGACAAGGAGTTTACGAGGGGGTGACCCGAGGCAGCACTGGTGGGGTGTGGGGAAAGGAGAGCGGGAAGGGAAGCAGGTATGTTAGTAAGCAGGTTACTAACCTGCTGTGGGCAACTGGGACTCAGTCCCACCGGGGACCATCCTCCCCGGAGAGCAAGCAGGATCTCCGCAGAGGCGGGTGGGCTGGGGAATTGCTGGGCAGGGCTGGGGAAGCTGGTTTGCACGAGGCCACTGAAAGCACTTTTCGCTAAGGGAGCAGGGAGGGGGTTCTCTGTACAGGCGTCCAGAGGCCACTGGCTGTTGTTTGTCCACCCCACTCCTCTGCGCAACCCCAGGCTGGGCTCTGAGTCTTTGAAGGACAGGGTTGTGGGTGTCACCCATTTCTGTGGGCTAAGGGGACACCCTGCCTGCCTAGCATAGGGTGGGACCTGACATTCACACTGGACTTGCCGTTTTGCTTGGGTGCTACTCTTGGCTCTGCCACTTTCTGGCTGTGACCTTGGACAAGGCTCCAGCCTCCTTCTTCTGCATCTGTAAAATGGGGACAATTCTTTAATACCAGTGTCACATGAATGCGACATGAGATACGGATGCATCCAATAAATGATGGAGTGGAGGTAAAGAGTGTCTCTCCACATCACTTTCAAACCTGGGGCTTCCCTGGGTGGTTCTTGGAGGATTTGAGCCTTCGAGGATCCTGGGAGTCAGACAGGCTATTGGGCTAGACGTTGGGGCCCACTCAGCTGTCTTGGCATTGGGGGCACAGCTGAGGACCCTCTTCAGAGACTCCAGGCAGTGAGCGTGGATGGAGTGAGGCTGCAGAGGAGAGGAGGTCTGTGGCAAATGCTGCTGACACTCCCAGGGAAAAGTGGGCAGGGAGTGAAAGGTATAAGTGGTGCGAGATGCCAGGAGCAGAGTCCCAAAGCTTTAGCCATCTTTCCCTACACTAACAATAACTAGCCTCAGTCGAGCATCTGTCACGCACCTGGCACTAGGCTGAGTGATTGCCACAAAAAAATTGTACTTTGGCCAGGTGTGGTGGCTCACGCTTGTAATCCCAGAACTCTGGGAGGCCAAGGAGGGAGGACTGATTGCTTGAGGCCAGGAGTTCAACACTAGCCTGAGCAAGAGTGAGACCCCATGTCTATAGAAATACAAAAATTAGCTGGGCATGGTGGTGTGCACCTGCAGTCCCAGCTACTCAGGAGGCTGAGGCAGGAGGATTGCTTGAGCCCAGAAGTTTGAGGTTGCAATGAGCTACGACGATGCCACTGCACTCTAGCCCTGGCGACAGAGTGAGACCCTGTTTCAAAAAAAAAAGAAAGAAAAAAACCAATGAAATGAGGCAGGAACTACTAGTATCTTCATTTTATAGGTGTGGAAACGGAGGCTCAGTTAGTTGAAGCCATTCCTGGGAGCGCACAGCTAATAAGCGGCAAGAGCTGGGATTGAAACCAAAGTCTGGTGACTCCACAATCAGGACCTTAACCATGAACACAGTAAAAGGAAAGTCCTCCTTGATTCTGAACAGGAGGAAGAAAATGGAGAAGCAGGTTGTGCATGCAGATCGGAGCTTGGAAAGAGGGCAGGAAAATTCTGCAGCAGGACGGGCTGCATCGCTTGCTGGGCCCAGTGCAAAATGAGAATGCAGGGCACCCTGTTAAAAACTGATTGAAAATTTCAGGATGATGGCAGCAGAGCATTAAACCAAGCGCAGGGTCCTTCTAAGTGTTGGGGCTGTGTGACTCTTCGGGTCGCATGCCCCTGATGTCAGCCCTGTCCCCCATTTTGTCAGCTATTGGGTACAGATGGGGTTGCCTGCGGCAGGATGAGTCAGAGGCAAGCTTCGGGGTCAGAGGGCTTGGGTTTGAACACTGAATTCCTCGCTTCCTAGCTAATGACTTTGAGCTACTTCTTTAACTCCTCTGAGCCTCAATTTCCTCTTCTGCAAAGTGGAATGTTGTCAGTTCTTATTTTCTAGGAGTTTCGTGAGGCAGATGCAGGTAAGCACTGAACACGGTGACGGGTATAAGAGCTAGCAGTCGTCACTGCCCACCTCCCCAGGGCCACAGACGCCACGGAAAGCCAGGTCCCAGCTGTCATTACCTCTGCGCTGCTCAGCCTGGGCCGGAATCTTGGAGGCTGCAGCCTCCCCGCTCTGGCGGTTCCTCCTTCCCTCCCCATCCCCCAGGCTTTTAATGAGTTTAGTATTTTCATCAAATCAGTCTTCCTACAACACAGGGCTGGGGGAGGCTAAAAATAGCTCCCTGAGTCACATGACGGCTCCAAATGCGGAGGCTCCCAGCAAAGGTACAAGTGCAACTCCCTGTTTCCTAGGAAATGAGAGTCATTGTGATGCCTGACGCCAGGCCGCCGCCAACGGCACATTGTTTCCTGTGACATCCCTGCATGTGACAGGCGGGGTGGGGGTGGGGGTGCGGGGAGGGCAACAGAACCCCCAGAACTGGCAGATCTGTGGCCTGGTGCCCTCAGGTCTGAGCCAGAAGCTGCCCCTCTCCTTCAGGAGGGGTCCCTAAGGCAAGGGCTTCTTCACACCTGGGCACCGTGTCTCCTCCCCCAACACACACAGCAGGGAGCAGGCAGGAAATGGCTTTGCCAGCCAGAGAGATGGGTTTTCTCTCAGTTACCCACACTCCCTGCCCACTTGGTTCCCCAGCCAACTCCTTGCAGCTAAAGGTATTTTATGATTTGGGAATGAAAGCAGATCTGTTGACAAACACTCCTCCCATCTTCCTCCCCCCAAGGATAGGATGACTCCCGGCACCCCAGAGCAGTCTTAAGACTTGTCAACACACCGCGCTGGGCCCCAGCCTCAGAGCTTCCCGCCCACTAGGTCTGTGGTTGGGCCCCAGGATTTGCATTTCCAGCTATCCAACTCTCCACGAGGTGCGGACGGAGGCAGTGCTCCAGGGAACAGGCTTTGAGAACTGCTGTCCTAGGGGCTGTGGCCCATCTTTTCCCCCTTTCTTCCCTTGCTTTTCCTCTCTTACCACTTCCTGTAGCAACCCTAAATTACTTTTACTTCCCCCATGCCTGGCCCTGTACTCAAGCATTTATGGGCTCTGGGCCTTTGCTCTGGGTCTTGCTGCGTGGACTGCCCTCCCTCCCACTTCTCTCTTGGCTAACTGCTACTCTTGCTTTAAGTGTAAGTAGTAAGAGCTAGCACTTATTGATCACTAACCATATGTGCCTCACCTCTTCACAATTCTGTATGGTAAGCGCTGTTGTTATCCCCACTTTACAGGTGAAGAAACTGGCATTCTCATGGAAGATCACTCCCCAAGTCACAGCTAGAAAACAGAGCTGGGATTTCAGGTGGTTTGCATTTCAAGCCTACAGGTGAGTCACAGGTGAGGGAGCCTTCTCTAAAGCTTCCAGACTGGATTTTGTACACCTTCTTGGAGCTCCCCTACACTGCATGTACATCTTTATCAATGCACTGACAAACTTGCGGAGCAGTTATCTCGTGCTGGGTCTGTCTTCTTGCTTGGTTTGTTTGTCACTTAATGACATGGGCTTTGTCCTAATCATCACAGTATCCCAAGTGCCTAGAACAGTGTCTGATACTAGTAAGTGCTTAATAAATGCCAGCTTCCCGACTGATTGACTAAACAACAGCCGCTCAAATGTTCATTGAATAAATGAATAAATAAGTAAATGATTGCTGCCTAATCACTATTAAGTGAATACATAAACAGTAGGTGCTTACTGCTGAATAAATGAATGAGATTATTAAGTTCTCGACACATGCTGGTTTGTTGAGTGAATGAATTCATAGTAGCTACTAATAACTATTTTTCTGGATAAATGAATGAATACACGAATGGCTAGGGGGTGCTCATTAAGTACTGCCTGGCTGGGTGAAAGGATGGATTGGCTGGTAGAGGATGGATGGGTTGGGTTGGTAGGTGGATGGATGGATGGATGGTTGGATCAATAGGTGGGTGGATAGGTAGGTTGGTATATAGATGGATGGATAGGTGAATAGGTAGAGGGGATGGCTGAGTGGGTGGATGGATGGAGGGGTGGGTGGATGGGTGGATAGACGGATGGGTGGATGAGTAGCATGGCGTCTGGATGGATGGATGGGTGAACAGATGGAAGGATAGGTGTGTGGGTTGGTAGTTGGGTGGCTGGGAGGCAGGCCCATGACTCCGACATCGTTAGCATGGGGCACTGTGTGCGATGCCACTTCTGCCAGATAAATGACAAAGAGTGAGTTATCCGCGGGACCCCAGGGCACATGGAGTCTGCAGCCAGCAGGGCAGCCTGAGGGTCTCTGGGCCACCAGCTATGACTTGGGAAACCAGATGGATTATCATGAGCCCCAGGAGGAAGCCATGGAACTGTTTTAAATGTCAAGATGTCGCCCAGCTGTGAGATCGGGGCTTGACGTTTGTCACGTTCCTGAGCATTTGTTTTAATGACTAATTATTTTCCATCTTCTGACATGGCTCCTTGGGAGGGGAACAGGGGAGCTTGGCTGGAAGCTGGAGACCTGTGCTCTCTCTGCACAATTGAATTCACTAACAAGCCAGAAGTGAATTAACCCCAATGTGCCAGGTGCAGAGCAAAACCTGGAGGCCCAACTCCCAGGCACAGCCAGGTGCTGCTCAGCTGGGAGTCCCTTCCATGGCTGACTGGCACCTGCAAAGAATCCAGAGCGATCGAGCCAAACCCAGGTGAATGTCCGAAGATGTGGGGAAAGGCAGGTTGTTGGCTTGAAAGTTACCAGATTTTCCTCAACACAAAGAAAAGACAAATGTTTGAGGTGATGGATATTCCAATTACCCTGATTTGATCATTATACATTGTAGACATATATCAAAATATCATTTGCACCCCCAAAATATGTACAACTATGATATATCGGTAAAAATGAGTTAGTTAATTTTGATCCATGTGAAATGATTAGCCGTGGGTGTGTGTATGTGTGTGTTTGTGTGTGTGCGTGTGTTTTAAAGTAGTTACTATGTATAGGACATTATATAAATGCTTCACCTGACCGTATTGTCATCACTGTCCCCATTTTACAGATGTGGAAACTGAGGGACAGGTGAGGGCAGACTGTGCTGTGGAGGTGGAGGGAGCAGCATAAGAGAAATGTTAGCTGTCGAATCTGGTGGGGAGAGGGAGGGGTGGGGACGACTTTGGCTCTTCTGTCCTGTGTGGGAAGCGTGGAGACACAGTGGCAGGAGCTGGCTGCAGGGAAAGGGGAAGATGGCAGTGTGGTGTGGGAGAAGTTTGAGGCGCTTCTGGATGTCCACGTGAGGATTAGGTGCAGTGAAAAGTCCAGCATCCAAGAACCCTGGGAACCCCCAGAGAGCCGTGTGATGGAGCCCCTGGGAAACAGAACAAAGTCCCTCACTCCAGTGCCCATGCAGTGGGTCACATCAGGGAGCAGTGCCGTCTGTCGCAAAATAAGTTCCCATGTCTCTGCCAAAAGAGGCAGTGGCCTCTCTCAGCTTCAGTCAGCTTCCTGCCATGTGGGAAGAGCTTCTGGTTTGCAAAACTTTCTGGTTTGTTGGGGGTAAAAAATCTGGATTTTTATGTGAAATTTCTTATTTTTTTGAGGCAGTTCATTCAAACTTTGCAAAAGCACTGTGTGGGCCAAATGACCCACATCTGCGAGCTGGACGCAGTCCATGGGCTATCAGCTGGCAGCCTCCAGGGCAAGAGTGATGAGGACAAGGCTGGCAGAGCCTGGGGCAACAGCGCGGCAGGTGCAGCTCTCCGGCCAAGGGCACAGGAGGCGGGAGCTTTTAGGAGGGAGTGGGGTGGAGTGCTGAGTCGCTCAGGAGGCTGGAAATTTGGCCCGCAGGGGATCGGATTAAGTTGAGCAATGGGAGGGGCAGAGCCACATCTCTTCTGTACAGAGATTTCCTCTTGCTGTGGACTGAATGTTTGTGTCCCGTCCAAATTCACATTTGAAATCCTTACCCGCCAGGAGACGGTATGAGAAGGTGCGGCCTTTGGGACATGACCAGGTTACGGAGGTGGAGCCCTCATGACTGGGTTAGTGCCCTTATAAAAGAGGCCCCAGAGACCTCCCTTGTCCCTCCCACCATGCGAGGACACAGCCAGACGATGCCATCTATGAACCAGGGAAAGAGTCCTCACGACCAGACACTGGACCTGCCAGTGTCTTGATCTTGGACTTCTCAGCCTCTAGAACCGTGAGAAATAAGTTTCAGTTGCTTATAAGCCGCCCAGTCTATGAAACTCTGTTATTGTAGCCCGAACGTACTAAGACATCTCCTTGCTTGCAAGGGGCAGGGAAGCGGAATGAAGGGTGTGTCCTTGCTGCAGAGCAGGCGGCCCAGAAGGGGGAGGCCAGGACCGCCCAGCCAGCACGAGGCCAAGCCCCCACCAATCCCATGTGAAGGGAGACGGGCCTGCCAGCGTCTCCCAGAGGCCTCCTGAGAGTTTATGCATCACGGACATTGTGCCACGAAATGTAAGAAAGCCTTTTCACAGCTGCCCCCAGCTCCTGTGCCAGGTCGAGGCCTGGGTAGACTCCTTGGTCCCTCCCACCAAGAGTCACCATGGACGCTAGAAGCAGCACCGCCCAGCAGGGCTCCCTGCCCTCTCCCTCTGTGCCGCCCAACACGGTAGCCATGAGCCACTCGTGGCTGGTGAGCTTGTGAAATGTGGTTAGTGTTAGCAGGGTGCTGGATCTGTTATTTTATGTAAGTTGTTTCAATCTAAATAGCCTCATGGGGCTAATGGTCCCGAGATTTGGAAGACGATGTCATGGTCATGGAGGCGGTGGCTCTGCCCTTCCCCTGAGACCTTTCTCACCTCTCCCCAGGAGGAAGGGCGGCAACAGGGAGCCAGTGTCCTGGTGGGCCGGGTCACTCTGTGTTAACAAGACCCTTAGCTGGGCGCGGTTCCCAAGGGGTAGATGGCTCAGTCGAGGTGGGGCCTGTGTCCTTAGGGCCACAGGGTGGTCTTGTCCTTTCTCTTTTCTGCTTTTCATGGGCAGCTCTACCACTCTGGTCTTATCAGGCCCTGCAGACAGTGGGCACAGGTCAGGGCTTAGTGGATGGGGGCTCTGCGGGTCATGGGCCTGAGACTTGTGCTTCAGCTCAGTTGTCTACCAAGGGCTCTGCCTGCCTGGCCACTGGCCCAGCTCATCATAAAGGGCCACTATTAGTGTCTTTTCCCTGGTCTTTCAGGTTGAGTGTGTCTCCCAGGAGGACCCGGTGGACAGGAGCAGGGGAGGAGTGGCTCTGATCTGCGCACTCCTGAGTGCCTGGAACATTTGCATCTAATAAGGCCTCAAGCCCCTAACAATGGTATTTTCTTATGTTTTCTTCTGGTATTCTAATAATTACAAAAAAAAGAACTTCACATACAATATGCAAACACATTCCCTTTGTAAAAGATTAAACTGATTCAGAAGGTCTTCTCCACAGGTAAGATTGCCTGTGGCCTTCCTCCCAGTCTTCCTCCTGCACACACACACACACACACACACACACACGCCCCTCAGCAGGGGTATTTTAATTCTCCCAAAGATCATACTGTGTATTTTCCATGACTTGTTTTACTCATTTACCTTGTCTTGGGAAGGTATTAATTAATGGAGGTAGGTCCCATTTCTTTTTAAATTGATGCATAAGAATCCATCGCTACATAGAGTATGGGTGATTTAATCACTCCCTGTGAATGGATATTTGCTTTTCTCCCCAGTTTCAATATCACAAACTGTGCTGGAGTGAACATTCTTTTTTGTGTGTGTGAGATAGGGACTCTTTCTGTTGCCCAGGCTGGAGTGCCGTGGTATCTTCATAGCTCACTACAACCTCAAATTTCTGGCCTTAAGCAATCCTCCTGCCTCAGCCTCCTGAGTAGGTGGTACTACAGGTGCATGCCACCACACCCCACTAATTTTAAAAATTTGTCGTAGAGATGGGATCTTGCTTTTGTTGCCCAGGCTGGTCTCGAACTCCTGGCCTCAAGTGATCCTCCCACCTCAGCCTTCTAAAGCGCTAATACTACCAGCATGAGCCACTGGTCCCAGCCATAGTGAATATTCTTGTACACAGCTCTTTGCACACACATGTGAACATAAGCAGACACGCATTCACATGCTGAGGTGTTGTGTAGACTAGAGTACTGGTCAGCAGGTATTCACTCCTCCCCTGCCCCGACCTCTCTGGGAGGAGTGCACCTCCCATCCTGTTGACATCGGGCTTGGCCACGTGACTCACTTTGCCCAACGGGATGAGGGCAGGAGTGAGGGGACCAGTTCTGAGCTTAGGCCCTAAGAGGCCTCAAAAGTTTCCACTTGTCCCTCTTGAGGGTCTGCAGTCACCATGTGAGTAACATTCCCCAGGGAGCTGCTGGCCCAGGAAGCACGAGAGACGCAGCCTGGAGCCCAGCCCCGCCGTGTCCAGCCTAGATCAGCCGAACCCCAGCCCAACTGCAGGAAAGCAAGTGAGAAAATGCTGCTTGTTCCATGCGGCTGGGATTTCAAGGTTGTCGCGCTGTAAAAGTTGCCTGATGCAGGAGTGAAACTAGCAGGGCTTTCAGGATCTATCAGAACGTTTAATGACAGGCCCTTTGACCCAGTGTTCTACTTGTGGGAGGCCAGCCTCCTGAAATGTTCCACGTCAAGACGCATGCACAATGAGCCTTAGACAGACTCCTGCCTGGTAACAGAGGTTACCAGAGGTCCCCACACCACTTGATGGATGGATGATCCAGGCGTTGAGCTGTCCAGTCGTTTAGCAGCTCACACGGGGGATCACAGGGAAGGGACTGGGAGAATCTTTGTTGCTGCCCACCCGCCCCGCAGCCCTTGCTCAGCGTGACAGTTCCCGGGGTAAAACAGCCCCGAGAGCTGCACGTGTGTGGGGCGGCACCTGGCCTTTCTGCAGCCACAGAGCGTTGACTTGAGAGCCTTTTCCCAGCAGGACCTGCGGCCCCCACACAAGCAATTCCCATCCCTGTAGGGCCACTGGGGGCTCAAGACTGGCTAGGAACACACAGAAGATAGAATGTCTGCGGAGAGAATGATTTCCCATGGGATTGAACTTGACTGTTTTCCACTCTCCCCAGGCAGCCAATCCCTTTTCACCCAAGAACTGTATTTTGCAGCCTTCGTTTTCTTCTCCCCCATGGTCTTCTAGTGGCCTGTAGGATTGGGTCATGCGGAAGCCTCGTGGGTGGGAAGATGGCCAGAGCCGCAACAAGGGCTTGGCCGCTTGGGTCTCCCGCCTCGTTCTTCAGCCACTCGTGAAAGGCTGGGGGGAATAAACTGACTCCAACACAAGGCCCCGCAGACACCTCTGCAGAGAAATGCGTCTTTTGTTGGGGGGAAGCCCAGATGGAATCTCAGAGCTGGGAAACAGATCTGTTTGCTGGCTGTCCCCACTCGCCTCCTGGTTCATCTGTCACTGTTAGCTCAGTGCTGATAGTTCTGTCGAGTTGGAGCACTCGCCTGCTTTGGCAACAAACTGAGTGGAGAAGTATTCCCCCTGCCCCCATTCCCCGGGAGAAACGCCGTGTGTCCGTGGATGTTAGTGGTGGATGCTGTTGTTGGAGCTGGGGCAGGGGGTGGCCTCACATAGGGGTGGGAGCCATTGCGGTCTTTATACCCAGCCAAGATTATGGGCCTCTGTGCAGCAGCCTGTGGTGCCTGCCCCCTCACAGCGAAGGGACGACCCAAGGAAACTGTGCGCATCAACCAGCCCTGGGTGGCCGTCAGCCCATCTGGAGGGAACTGATCCACCCCAGCCTCTGCTACGAAATCCTTCCATGACAGTTAGCGGAGGTAGGCCCTGTTCCTTTTTAACTGTTGCATAGTATTCCACTGCATATATGCGGTGTGGCTGCTGTGATGGGGGAGGAGGTGGCCACTGATTGGACCAGCGTGGGCGTGCGACTCATTGTCCACAGGCTGGTCAGTGATTTACTAGGTGCCAGGCACAAAGCCCCGCTCAACTGGTCCAACAGCATTCACCTTGGGGCAGAACACACTCTGTAGTGGGGAAGGGATAGTGTTTCATTTTACTCTCCAAACACTCCTACGAGGTAGGTATTATAATCCACATTTTACCGGGGGAAGGGAAATTGAGGCACAGAGAGGTTAAGATACTTGCCCAAGATTACACAGCTACGAAGTGGCAGAGCCAGGATGCAAACCCAGGCCTGAGTGATCCCAAGGGCCACCACTGTAGCTACTGCCGCCCTCTGGGAGATGCAGAGAAGGCCATGGCTGCGAGTCACGCCGGCGGCAAAGTACCCAGGAAATCTGCCCAAGTCTTGCGGGCGATGGAGAAGACGAGAGAGCAGGACTGTGACTCCCCCCGGGTGCCCGTTAGCGTCCCGGCGTGACAGTAACCTTCCCCGCCCGCACTGCACAGCCTTCCCTAGCCAGGGTGGGTCTCTGGCTGCTGCCAGCGACAAACAGCTGAACCTCAGCGGCTGCATCCAGAGCCTTTGGCTTTTGGTTTTTTGCTTTTGCCTGAAATAACCAGATAATTACAGCCGAAGCGAGTCACTCAGCTGGAGTTGCAGAAGCCAATTTCCTCTCTCCCGGACTTGATCTTCCTGCGGGAAGCCTTTGCTCTACTGTCCCGCACTCCGGGGTGGTCACTGTCGAAGCCCGTACCCTGAGCCCCAGCCTCGGCTCCTGTTCTGCTGCCCGCAGAGACCCGCGGCCTGGGGGCTGGGGAGAAGCTCAGACAGACTCTTCCTGTCTCCTGGTGCGGGGCGAGGGGCAAGTGTTGCCAGCTGAGTTCCCCCCGGCTCCATCCTCTAAAGGCCAGGCTGGGGCGGGCCCTGTGGCGGGCGGCTCCTGGCAGATGTGTTGCACGCGATTCCAGCGGGCTGGGCTCGCTCTTCTGCATCCTGCACTCCCGGGCTGGGCCAACGCTGATATTTACATTCCAAGGCAAGGCTGCAGCCCGTCCCTGTGGCTCTCCCGGGCCCAGGGGATGGGTTTGCAGAGCGGAGTGTTGGGCGACAGCTTGTGAGGGCTGAGCAAGAGCCACAGGAGATGGCGGGTGGGGAATTCGGCCCAAGGCCTGAAATAGCAAAAATAACTAGTGATGATAGTAGCAATTATTTACAAAGCACTTACTATACGCCAGATGCTGGGACAAGTCCTTCCCTCTTCCCAGTGCTCCAAGGCAGGTGTATCGTAGTTTTACAGGGGAGAAAATAGACCCAGAGAAAAGCAAGGGGCTTGCCCAAGGTCACACAGCTGGGAAGTCAGGTACCAGGAGAGCCCACTGAGCAAATGTACCTTGGGAATTCAAAAATCAAATGCCTACAGGGACTGGGAAGCTTAATGCAACCAGCGAAGCCCGGTCAGTTTAAGGCTACGGGGAAGGGTGGGGACGGGGACCCACTGGAGGCGGACTGCCCCGTCTATCGCCCTCCGCCACGTAGCTGTCGCTGCAAGGCGACATGGACCCTGCGGGGCCGGCTTGTCTTCATTTCAAGAGAAAATCTTAGCATGTTTGTTCCTACAATCACGGGAAAACACACGTTTATACATCTACAGGTTTTTATTTGAAGTCTTCTAATTTTTAAATGTTGGCAACACATCCCTTTTCTGGAAAAACCACAGTAGGAGCCAAGTCCAACACGTGTTCAGGTGACAGCGCTGCTCTGACGGCCAAGCCCAGCTTGTGCGCCGGGGCTCTGCATCCCCCACGCAAGGCAGGAGCGAGACTCCAGCTCACAGTCCACAATCAGGACTGTCACCCCTGAGCCGCTTTGGGGTAGATGCCCGGGCGTGGTGTCACCCGCAGGCCCAGACCACCAGGCCCCTGCTGTCCCCACGCTTCAGAAGGGCTCGCTCTGGCCCTGCCCAGCAGTGCTCTCTTCTTGCGAGGTGGAAGACCTGCTGGACCCTGGGGACCCTGGAATTCCCTGTCCCGAAGGCCTTGAGCCCGCTCTCGGGACCCCTGCATCAGTTACCGTTGGTGTGTAATAAACCGCCTCAACTCGGTGGTGCGAAACACCAGTCACCTCGATACCACTGTCACCTCTCCCAGTGCTGGGCCGGCTGGTCAGTGGAGCGGCTCTCCCTCATGCCTCTCCCGAGGCCCGGGCAGACCGTGGCTGGGCTGCAATCACTCACACATCTGCGGATGGTCTGGCTGGGGCTGGGACCTCGGCTGGGCTGTCGGCCAGAGCACCTGCACGTGGCCCCTCCAAGCAGCCGGCGCTTCCTCACCGCCGGGCGGCGACTGGGTTCTAAGGACAAGCCACCCCATAGGGGAGTTGCAGGAAGAAGCCGAATCGCCTTTTATGACCTCGCCCCAGAAGGCACATGGCGTCACTTTGCATCCGTTCTGGCCCAAGGCAGTCGCAAAAGGGGCAGAGACATAGACTCTACTCTTTGATGGCGGACAGATGAGGAGGTCACATGGCAACAAGAACCTATGGGATGGGAGATGTTTCCACGGCCGTCTTTGGAAAAAAGACTCTATCTGCAACAGCCTGCATGTTTCTCTTCCCTAAGTTCTTCCTGAGGACGCGCCCTGCGGTGGGCAAGGCCGGGGGCTGCCGCAGGGGCTGGGCATGCACGCCAGCGTACAAGGCCCTCTGACCCTTCCAGGGTCAGGGGTGGGCTGGCTGGCGGGCAGGACAGGCCCTTTGGATTTGCTTTGAGGAGTCCCCGCTGACAGCCACATGCGGACAAGGCAGGCCCGCTCCTAGCAGAGCGAGCGATGGCCTCCACTGAGCAGAAAGGGGTGTGGGAGGAGAAGAGGGACGGAGATAAATGAGCCCGCAGTGTGTCCACCTCCTGGCAAACCAGTCTTGACAAGGGTGGAAGTCAGGCCCAGCGCTCCCGAGTGCCCTGCAGGATCTTTGCAAGAACTGTGTCTGCAGCCTCATGAAAGCCAGGTATCAAAAAATGAAAGTCACTGGGTAAATTTGGGCCAAACGCCAGCCCTTTGTAGAAGGGAGAAGATAACGCACCAGTTATGCAAATCTAAACCACCTGGCGGAACATGAGGGCCCACCCATCTTCAGAATTCTGATGCAACTGGCTGCCTTGTGGCCCCTGCCCGGGGATTTTTAAAAGCTCCCCAGAGATTCTAATGTGCAGCCAAGTTTGAGACCCACTGAGCCAGAGGAGAAATGACAGGAGGGGAGAGGCTCTTGGCCCTTAATGAGGGAATGGCTTGACTAGGGCAAGAGAAGGCCTTCCAGGTGGGTAGAACCGCTGGAGCAAGAGCGGGGAGGAGCACACGCTGCAGACTTGGGGGCCCGTCCTGGGGAGTAGCGTGACATAAGGTTGGTTATTCTAAGGTACTAGCATCAGTAGTGGTAAGTAAAAAAGAAGTCTGACATATGCCAAACACTGCGCTATGTGCTTTACTGATACGATCTCATTTGGTCCTTGCAACAACCCTGGGTGGTAGTATTTTAATTCCCATTTTACGGATGGGAAAATGGAGGCTCAGACAGACTGTATGACTTGTCCGTGGCTAACCCTGAGATGGGGTTTGACTGCATGACCCTCCAGTTCTGAAAGTCATACTCGGAGGGTTGTTGGTGCAAACATGGGCCGTTTGGGACTTGATCTAGGGGTAACAGGGAGCCAGTGTAGATTGGGGTTCAAGCAGCGTGTTGGAGTAGGTACCTGTGAGGCGGTGAGTGTGGCAGGGTGGTGTGGAGGGGGGAAGATAGGAGGGATGTGTGTGTCAGAGACAGTGAGCAGGTGAGCAGGATGGTGGCCAGTATCCTGCAGCAGGAGACAGCTCTGGGGCCTGAGCAGCTCCTTCCAGGCTGTGGCTCCCTTTCGGCAAGGGCAGGTGGATTGAGGGGCCCTCGGCGGTCTTCCCAGACCGCGTGGCCTCACAGAGTCTCACGCCTCCCGGCCGCTGCACAGGCTGTTGTCTGTGCCCGGAACCCTGGAGAGTTTCCACCTGCCTCGGTGCCGCTCACCTGTGCACACGGCTGGGGCATCACTCCCTGCTGGAGCCCGACAAACTGAGTTTGAGTTTGAACTCTGACACACACGAGCCCTGTATTCTTGGGCAAGTTCCTCAGCCTCGCTGATTCTCAGTTCTTCAACTGTAGGATGAGAATAGTAAAAACAGTCCTTGCCTCAGAGGGTGCGGAGCGGGTTGTTGTCGTGCATGTAAAGCACTTAAGATACAGCCTCCCTCAGAACCAGTGCTGCTCAAAGGCCGGACCTGCCACTCCCTGGTAGTGCCACGCCTGTGTGACAGTCGTCTGTCTGCCTCCCCCTGGAGACTGCCCTTGAGGGCAGAGGCCATGCCTGGTCACCTGGAGCCCATGGAATCGGTGCGGCGGGTGGGGATTGTTAGAGTCTCACCCAGAGCCTCAGTCCCCTCCTTGCCAACAGGACCCCCGTGCTGCTGGGAGCAGTAATGTATCCATCTAAGGCATCACACTTCCCAGACTCCTTTGCAGCCAGCGGTGGCCACGTGATGCCGTCTGACCAGCCAGGTCGTCTTATGTTGTGTTCCTTGAAACAGAGTCTTTGAAGTAAAGATTTAAGAGCAGGTAGTTTATTTGGAAGGTGATTCCAGAAAGGGGAACTGAGACCAGGCAGAGGAGCCAAATGCAGAGTTTGCAAGTGCGCAGATTACTGCTGGGGCAGCTGAGGCTCCGCTCTTCTGGAACCTCTGAGAGATGGTGTAGAACAGACCCCAGGTTTTCCCACCCAAGGGCCAGAAAGCCGGGGTATTTACCCACCACCCACTGCCTGTCATTGGTCGAGGCTGCCCTGGAGCACTAACTGGCACTCCTGGCCTGCTCTGTGCAGCCACCTGAGCAAGCCACTGGGGCCAAAGACAGGTGCACAAGGAGGATTCTGGGGTGCTTGAAAGATGGGTGCCAGGGGATGTGGTAGGGCAGGTACCAATAGTGTCTTATGGAAGTATAAGTCATTGCAAAGGACTTCCAGAAAAGCCCCCAAAGGGAGACTGACTCAGCTGATATGGGCCCTTTCACTCATGATCTTCTTAACTTCCCATTGCTTAGAATATAGATTTAATGGCTGGAGCTGTGGCAGCCTTTGTAAGTATTAATACATGAGGCAAAGGCCAAGAGAACCACCAGGTTCTTTCTCTGTTCTGACACCTTTTAGTTATTAAACAATTTACTCATGGACATTATGTCAACTAAGAAAAATAAACCTCTCTCTTTATAGTTTAAGGCAGCCATGGATATTTGGGTTTCCTATTACTTGCAGTGTAACCCAACCTTAGTTCAATAAATCAAAAATGTTGAAGAATGAGTGAGTAAAACGTAGGTAGGTATGGGATGGGGTGGGGTGGAGAGTACCACTTACTTACAGAGATACCCACAGGTTTGACTATATTCCTAGACTGTAAGCTCCTGAGAGCTGATAATGATTATTTTTGCTCATTATTTTATCTTCAGAATTTAGACCAATGCTGTGCAGAGGAGACTTGCAATAATTATTTCCTGAATAAAGAAATGGCCAAAGATCGTGGGGGAGGAGAGGGAGCTGCAGATGCTCCAGACACAATTTATTTCAGTTTATGTTGATGGGAAGTCTTTTCATATATCAGATTGTACTTCCTTCTTGCTAGAGGGAAAATGGTCAAGGAGGGGAGAGAAGGAAGAGCAAATGAGGTAGAATCAGGAGTTCAAAGTTGTGTAGGCTAAACTTTCTCTTTCTGAGCCTCAGTTTTCTCATCTGTAAAATAGGGATAATAACCATACCGTACCAAACTTTGTTGTGAGAATTAGAAGAGAGAATGTGTGACCAGTGATTAGTAGAGTTCCTGGCATATAGTAGGTCCTCAATAAATTATACTTTATATTCTTATTATTGTTTTTGTTGTTACCAATAGGTTTGTCTACTGGGCCTTGCGGAAAACAAATAAGACACAGTCCTTGACCTCAGATAGCCCACGTATCTGTTAGGAGGGACTCACTGTATTAGGAGGGAGGATAAATGCTGTTATTCCCATCTTATGGCTGGGGATATAGACTTTGCAGTGTTACAAAATGTACCTGAGATGAGCCGACTGGTTGGCGGCAGGGATCTCCCAGCAGCCTGCAGGAACTGTGGAGGTTAGTTAGTAACTAGAAGTGTTACTCACTTTGGGACCAATTCAGCAGAGAAATTCTGTGACTTGATCTTGTACCCAGGACCAACCTTTGACAAGGGTCCGGCTGAGCTCTGTGATGGTGGCTCCAAGCTGAATCTGGCCTCACCTAGTTCCCTTCCATCCTCCAGGGCTCTGAAGCCTCCCAGGGCCCATTCCAGCTTTGAACTTGAAAATGCGTTCGTTGAAAGGAGCCACATTGGCATGAAACGACTAAAGGAGGTGTAGGTTAGCAAAGCTATTTTCCAGATTAGTCACTGAACAAGCTCCTTCGTTCTCAGAACCGTCCGGGTGCTGCTGGGTGCAGAGTTATTCTCACCAATAGACCGTGGCACGTCTGCCTGTGGCTGGTCCCACTCACGGGGGCGGGGTGGGGAAAAGAAGAGTCCCCCTCATAACCTGGCTGGGAGCCCTCCCAAGGTGGGCAAGGATGTTTCCAAAAAATCTATATGCTAATTGATGGGGCTATCCAAATGTATTGGCTAAATAATGTTCCCGTTCAGAGACGTTCAGGACTGAAGCACATCTAACCTCCCCTAAGCAGGGCTGCAAGTTGGGCGTGACAACGCCTCTCAGGTCCTGTGTGGCTTCATCACAGACTCTCTGGTGACCACCGTTCTGTCTCACAGAGAAGGTGTGAGGGGCCCTCAGAGGGGAGAAGGACAGGAGCCCGGGGCTGGGGAGACTGGCTTAGTCTCAGCATCAAGGAATTGGTGCCAACCCAGGCCACGCTGGGCTTTGGGTCTCTCCGCTCAGCTCCTCTAATAGTTCAGCACCTGGGGTACAGGGACGCCACTCCCTCCTCAGCATCTTGTCACCTGAGAGATGGTTTTCCTGTGACAACACATTCCCACAGGCAAAGGTCTACTTTCTGTGAAACCAACCAGCCCACAAACTGGCAGTTAATCCTCACCTTGAGTCTTGACGCGGCTCTCCGAGAGCACGTGGTGGGACGTGACTTCGGAAGTATGAACAGACGTGGGTTTTGTTCCTGGGGTTTCTTTCTACCCTCGTCCCTCTGTTCTGCCATCTCGTACCCATTGCCTCGGGCGGGGACGACTCAGCAGGAGCTCTGGGAGAGAAGGGCAAAAGCTTGTTCTGACCAGGGGGACGAGAAGGAGAGGGCAGGAAGATGTGGAAGAAAAGCGAGGAGGCGGCCAGCCTCTGGGCCTGGGGGCGGGAGAGAGACAAGGGCACGCCATGGAGGGGCGAGGGCCTGTCGCCAGGTGGGCGAGAGTAGACTGAGCGTCCAGACACCACCTCACCCCTCCTGGAGGGGGTACTCGGGTCATCGCCAAGCATGCCCCAGGGGGCTCGTTCAGCACCTCCATGGTCCCTGTACACCATCAGCACACAGGAGCCACCCGGGTTGTCCTTCCTGCGCACGGCTGGTGAGGACCTCTTTCTTGGGGGTGGCCAGCACATTAGGCCAGAGGGCAACCTCCAGCAGTGCCCTGAGAGCTCATCCAGAACCTTCCACTTATCTCACACCAGCCCAGGTGCAAACAACAGAGATAGCTTGGAGCCCTGGACACCTGCTGGGGTGGCAGTGATGGAAAGGAGGGAGCCCCTCGGCACTCCCACCCCACTGGAACCTGCCAGGATGCACCTGCCGAGGTGGGACCGTGGTGACCCGCACAGCTCTCAGGAGCTCCTTAATTGCAGAAGCTCACAGCAGATTGAGGGAGGGGTAAGATGGGCCTTTTGTGGGGTCATTTGGATCCTTAGGACGGATTCTAATCCCACCTTTTGTCTCCCTCTTTGGAAGGCTTGACAGGGTGCAATGTGAGAAGCCCGCCTTCCTTCCTGCTTTGCAGAAACTCTGGGGACCCAGCCTGTTTTCTCAGCTCTGCCAGCTCTCCTGGGGACTTTCCTCCCCAGCCAGGCTGCCCACAGGGGTGGAGTCTGCCAGCTGCCCGCTGCCTGGTCCTCCTTCCCCGCCCCCACCAGAAAAGTCCACAGGCCTTTCCATTTAAAGAGTTCATTGCTACAGGAAACAGATGGGTGTAACAAAAATAATAAACAGTGAGAATTTCAAAGGTTCTGGAAGCTAGAGTCATGGCCTCAGGCTCATTTTTAAAGACTTCCTTCAGAGATGGGGCCGGACAGTGACTGCAGCCACTGTTATTTGAGCCCCTGGGGTGGCCAGGCAGGTACCAGAAGTGTTGAGAATTGTCACAGCAGTCTTCTGATGGGAGGGTGTCATTACCCTCATTTCATGGATGTGAAAATTGAGTTCAGGGAGTAGGCTCAGCCACATGACTTAGGGGGCCCAGTGCAAAATCAAAATCCCGGCCCCTAGTTCAAAAATTAAGAATTTCAAGATGGCAACAACAGAGCATTAAACCAAGTGACAGGCCCTGTGTGACTGCCCAGGACACACACCCACGAAGTCGGTCCTATCAGAGAGATTAGACAACTTGCCCAAGGACACCCAGCTAGTGAGAGGCAAACCCAGGTTTCAATACAAGGTCTAGGACAGCTTTCAGTTGAATTTTGCTGTCTCCTTGGTGTATAACTGCAGACACACCCATCCCCTCCGTCTCGCCCACCATAGCTTGGCTTTCGCTCTATCTTTACACCTTAAAAATAATGGTAAAAAGTAAAGCATGACTTTACGACACCAACACTGCACAAATTCTGATGTTGCTCCAAGAAGCCCTTTGGCTCTTGCTAAAATGGAAGCTAAAGAGATGATTGGGCACAGCCACAACCCCTTCTCCATTCAATTAACTTGACAAGGAAACATTTTTGAGACAGATGATTCTCATTTTCAATGCAGTTTGAAAGTCCCTAGGGGCAGGAAGACACTCAGGCTTGCTTACTTCAGGAAGTGGTATCTTTACTCCAATTTACTTGAACTTTATTTTAAGAGACCTCAGCCTGGCTCAGCCCACAGAGATAAGCTTCCCCAGTGGGCTATGCGTAATGCAGGGTTCACAATACACGTTTGATGCATATCTCAATATACGCTTATAACAACATATATTTGTATTTTATTCTATTTCACAGTGGTTCTCAGTGCAGGGAGCGACTTTACCCTCCAGGGGATATTTAGCAATGTCTGGAAGACATTTTTGTTGTCACAGCTAAGGGGAAGCTGCTACTGGCTTCTGCGGGCAGGGTCTGGGATGCCGCTCTACATCCTACAAAGCCCAGCGCACCCCACCCCCCACCCCCCAGCAGAGAATTATCCAGCCCAAAATGTCAGTGCTGAGGTTGGGAAACCCTGACATGCAATTATAATTAATTTTGGTATTTTTAAGGAATGAAATGGACTACTAAGACTGGAACCCCACTTTGTAAAAAAAAAAAAATCTACCTCTAAGAAATAAATTTTTGAGTGTTGCTAACTGAATTTATGACCCACATGTAAGAACTAACTGGGTTTCAAATCAGCAGACAGGTGGAACCTCAGACAATCTTCACAACTACCCCCAAGAAGTTTGAATTCTTGTCTCCGTTTTGCCGATGGGGAAATTGAAGCTGGCGGAGCGAATTAAGGAAGGGCTTCCTGGAGGTGGGTCTGAGGCTGTCAGAGTCAGGAAGAACAGCATGGGGCTCATTTGCCCAAAGAGATCCACTTTTGTCTCTTGGCACCTCACCAGCTGGGGTCACCCTACCAACTATAATGAGGGGGGACCCACATCCCAGCCTGTGGCTCCAGAATCCCCCCTTGCATTTGCTCCCGGTGCATCCTGTTTTTCTTGCCTTTTATCCACCCCATCCACCATACTTGATTGTGCTTGGAGGGAAGCACCCTCCTCCCAGGAGCTGGAGACAAACTGACCACAGGCTCTGAGTCTGGGGATGGAGCATGTAAACCAGGTGACAGCGGCCAGCCTAGTAAGTCCCCCTGGCCACAATGCTTAGCTTGGGATAGTCATACAATCCAGTCCAAGCCAAGAAAGGCTTACTGCCCTATTGCCGCCCCAGAGGACCCAGCGTAGGGATAAACTGCAAGGAGCTGCCAGATAAAATATGGGAGGCCCAGTTCAACTTGAATTTCAGATAATGAATAATTGTTTAGTATAAATATGTCCCGAATATTTAGTGAGGTATACTTATACTAAGAAAAGTAGTACTTAGATTTTAAAGATACATCCTGTATTTTTATTTGCTAAATCTGATAGCCCGTCAGAGGAAGCTAAAAAGGAGATGACTCTTGGTGGCATCATGTGAGCCCTGAACTGGCCGTACCTAAAGCCAAACTGCCCACGGACTTGTAGATGAAATACTGCTGAGGAGTTTTCTGGACTTCTCAAGTCCTTGGCCTTAGGAAGCTTGGAAAGAAAGTCTCCTATGGGTGACTACACTTCCTCCTGCCCTTCATGGTGCTCGTTGTCCAGGGACAATAAAGTGTGTCTGGATAACAAGGCTCTGGGCACTTCTCCCTTCAAATAACTGCCTTCATTTTTTCTGAGCATTGGCTATGCCTCAGACACTGTGCTGGAGCTCTACCTTACATGACTTCCCACCCTTCAAATATATTTGAGATAGGTAACATTGCACCCATTTCACAGGTGAGAAAACCGAGGTCTGGAAAGGTGGCTTATGCTTTACTTTAGGGCACAGGCTGAGAAAGTGAAAAAAGGAGAACTTGAACCAGGTCCTCGTGACCGCAAAGCCTGTGCTGGTCTCTTTATAGCTTACCCCCTCTCAGCCCCCACAACTCGCCTGCTGGTCCGGCCCCTCGGAAGGGACCCAGTGTTATCCATGACCCTGTTCTTCCTCTTTCAGTCCCAGAAGACCCCTGTTAGTTGCCCACCTCTGGCTTGAAACAAGCTGCTGAACATCTGGAAGCCCTGAGAGGCCATTTCTTTGACAGCCTTCGATTTAAAAGCTCGTGGAAATTCTCCTCCAACTGCCGTGCCGTGAACAGCCCAGGTACACAGGCCTCTGGAGGCCAGGAGGGGCTGGCAACATCTGCTTCCCATTACTCCGGGGGAGGGACTTCACCACCAGCCGCTGGTAACAGGAGCCCCTGGCCTCTGATTTATGGCCCATTTGGAATGAGGCCTCGGGAGCAATTACTTGTTGGATTGAGCCAGGCAGGGGCTGGAGCTTTGCAGAGCAGAAAGCGGCGCCCGGCCAGCTGAGCTCCCTCCACGGGCAGACAGGGAGCATCCAATGGGTGCCTTCTTAGTTCCTCGTTACCAAACTTTTACGGATCACTGCCTATGTGCCAGGCACTATTCTAAGTGCTTCATGAATATTCACTCAGTTAAGCCTCCCTATGAGGGAGATGCTATTATCATCCCATTTTACGGTTGAGAAACTAAGGCCCCTAAAGATTATTTAGCTTGCAGCACTCATGTAACTAGGAACGTAGGCTCAGCTTGGACTTGAATCCAGGCTCCGGAATCCATGCTCCCAACCGTTATCCTGCCCCACAAACAAATGATGTGTAGAACATGTAAACAGGACCCCCAGATTCCCGGCTCAGAATGTCCAGTGGCTTCCGCGGATGGAATGAAACCCGGAGTTCTTAAGTCCTAAGGACCTCTGATCTGCCCCTTGCCTGTGCTCTTTTCTCTTCGCCCCTCTGCTCCGGGAACCTTGCCCCTTCCTGCTTCTTTTTGTTTGTTTCTTCTCCCTTTTAAACGCTTTATTGAGATATAATTGACGTATCAAAAACCCCACCCATTTCAAGTGCACAGTTCCATGGTTTTAGTATATTTGCAGACTTGTGCAGTGATCACCACAATCTAATTCTAGAACATTTCCGTCATCCCCAAAGAAACCCAGTCCCCATCAGCGGTCACTCTCGTTCTCCCCTCCCCGCAGCCCCTGGAAACCACTAATCTACTTTCTGTCTCTATAGATTTGCCTATTCCAGGCATTTCATACAAACGGAATCATACGATGTGTGGTCTTTGTGACCGGGTTCTTTTACTCGGCCCAACGTTTCAAGATTCATCTATGTTGTATCATGAATCAGTGTTACATTCCTTTCTGTGGCTAAATAATATTCTGTTGTATGGATATTTATTTTATTTATTCATTCATTGGTTGGTGGGCACTAGGGTTGTTTCCACCTTTTGGGTCTTATAAATAACGCTGCTGTGAACGTTGGTGTATTTGTATCGACCCTTCGGTTCCTCGGACATGGCGGGTGTGGTCCCCTTGCAGAGCGTCTGCCCTTGCCGTTCCCGCCCCTGGGGTGCCTCTCCTCCAGGTCCTGCTGGGGCTCGGCCCTCACTCCACATCTGTGCCCACGCGTCACCTCCTCAGACTCGTCATTCTCCCCCCTCCTCTGCTTTAGCTCTCCTCGTTGGCCTTGTCACTGCTGGAAATGACTTTACAAACTTCTTTGAGTACTGGATTCCTCTCTGTCTCCCCACCTTGTGTGGAAGCTCCATGAGAGCAGGGACCTCTTTGGCCTTGTTCACGGCTGTAACTTCAGTGCCTGGCATACAGAAGGCGCTCAATCGGTAGACCATGAGTGAATCAAGGAATGAAACGGAGCAACAACGGCTCGCTCCAAACCAGCACAGGGCTTCCAAGGGGTGAGCGAGACAGACCTAGTGACTCTAAATGGTAACAGTGCTACCCCGCTGTTGCTACAGTGTCTCAACTCAGGCTCTCTAAGGCCTCAGCAGGAGCCTGGGGGAGAGAGAAGAGCAGACCAATAATCCCACAGGAAGCTGCTGTGGGAAGCAAGAACAATGTGGCTGTTAAGACGGGCATTTTGGCTGGAAACATCTGGATTGTTATTAGCTACCCATGAGTTTAGTGGTCATGAACAACCAATTTTATTTTCTTGTGTCTCGGTTTTCTCAACCATCAAATGGCAGTAAAAACGGTACCGTCTTTACTGGACGGTTATGACGGTAAGTTGACATAGTGTGGGTAAAATGTTCAACATATGTTGCCTGTTTTTATGTGGACGGAGCGAGGAGGATGGGCGGGTAACTAGCCTGGAAAGGGAGGTGGGAGGAATCAGTGATGGCTTCCTAGGGGAGGTGACATCTAAGCTGGGACCAGTAGGAGGTGGCCCTGGGGAACATGGCATCCTCCTCCCCTCCTTCTCCACCTCCAATTCAGGGCTCCAACATACCAGAGGAAGACAGGCAGCCATCCCGTCACCTCTGCCTCCCTGCTGACGAGTCTGGTATCTGGTGGGGAGGCTCCCGGGAGAAGGGGCAACATGATATAGTGCTTAAGCTCAGAGTTCAGGTCAGATGGAGCAGCCTGGTGTTGAAATTCTCTGGCTTCCCTCTGGCCTGTGTGTCCCTGGCCATGTCCTAAACCTCTCTGAGCCTCGATGTCCTCATCTGTAAGTGGGGATGATGAGAACAGCACCAGCGTCATAGGGTGAGAATCCAGGGAGCTAACGCTCAGGGAGCGCTTTGTATGTGGTGAGTATCAGGTCAGCGTCAGCCCTCAGCATTGGCGAAATCCCTCTCTATCCTCAAAGCCTCCTTGTCCCCAGTGTCTTCCCAGAGCAGCAGCAAAGCAGGCAACTAATCTTGAATCTAGGGCTGCTGTTTACACAACTTCAGTGAAGATTGGGAGAATGGAGCCCAGGTCAGCCCGGTGCCTGCTGTGTGGTTTGGGGAGGGTGAACCAACCGGGCCAAGCCACAGGGAAACTGCCCAGGGGTGAGGGGGAAACGAGATAAAAGAGGCCAAGCCCTTGCTGCTTCCTGTCTCCCGGGGAATCCCTAAGAACATTCCCCAGCCTCCTCCTCTGCCCTCATCCCTCTCCTGGGGCTTAATTGGGCAGCTGCAGTCACCAGGCACTTAACCTTCTCCCCATCTGCCCTCCAGGGAAAGAATTAAGGCTAATCCCTGAGCTGCTTCCCTGTCTGTCAGGGAAGTGTCAGAGTGCGGGGACAGGGAGCCGGCTGGGCTCAGGCCTCCCAAGTAGCGCAGCCCAGCTGCAGTGCTGCTCCAGGCTCCCCAGATGTGCCCGCCCCAAAGTCCCTGCTCCTTTGTCCTGAGCAGGGGTACGGGGGAGCCAAGCCAGCCAGCAAGCCACCCTCCTCCCCACCCCATCCTTTTCTCTCTCGGCCCAGCACTGACCAATGGAAAGATAACATGAGCCACATAAGTCATTTTAAATTTTCTAGTAGCCACATTAAAAAAAAAAGTAGCAGATGAAATTTTAATAATACCCTTTATTTAACCCAATATATCCCAAACATGACCTTTCAATGTATAACCAATATGCACAATTTTTAACAAGATATATTATGTTCCTTTCTGCATAACCAAGCCTTCCAAACTGGGTGTGTATTTTACATTTTTACAGCATGTCTCAATTCAGATACTAAATTTTCATGGGACTACTTGATCTGCATTTAGATTTCATAAAATTTACAGTTGAGAAAGTAGATTCACTGACCTGAGTTATTGCAGACTCATGTAAACATTTCCCAATCACTGAATAGAATATGAGTTTTTTAGTTTAAATATAAATTAATTATAATTATGGCCAGGTGTGGTGGCTCATGCCTGTAATCCCAGCAATTTGAGAGGCTGAGGCAGGAGGATCATTTGAGGCTAGGAGCTTGAGCTGGACAATGTGGCAAGACCCTGTATCTACAAAAAATTAAAAAACTAGCTGGGTATGGTGGTGCATGCCTGTACTCCCGGCTACTTAAGAGGCAGAGGCAAGAGTATCGCTTGAGCCCAGCAGTTCGAGGCTGCAGTGAGCTGTGATCAACACCACTGTACTCTAGCCTGGGTGACAGACTGAGACCCCATCTCTTAAAAAAGAAAGAATTACGATTAAATAACATGAACAATTCAAACAATTCGGCTCATCAATCTTATTAGCCACATGTCGAGGCCTCAGTGGCCACAGGTGGTTGGTGGCTACCATACTGGACGGTGCAGCACTGGCCTTCACACCCAAGTTCCCACAGCCGCTCCTCTGCTGGCCTCCCAGGAAGGCATGTGCTGCAGTAGAGGTGGGAACACTGCCTCCAATTTGCTGTGTGACTTTGGGTAGGTTGCTTGGCCTCTCTGGGTCTTTCTTTTCCCAGCTGTCAAAACCCTTCCACTCAAAGAAAGTGAGTCCCTACAACTCACAGGGCTTGTTCTAGGCTCTTGCCCAGCAAGGAGCACACAGTGCTCTTCCTCACAGAGCTTTGTTCCAGGCTGGGGGTGGTAATCATAACAATGACAACACACTAACATTTATAGAGCCCTTTCTACGTGCCAGGCACTGTTGGGAGCCTTTGACATTGGCCAACTCCTTTTACCGTCACAGCATCTTCATGAGGAAGGTGCTGGCACTCGTGTCTCCCCTGGGAAAACTGAGTCACACAGAGCAGTTTAGAGACTTGCCTGAGGTCACCCAGCTAAGAAGGGGCAGTGGTGGGGTTGGAGCCCAGGCTGTCTGGCTGTAGTGTGAGTGCTTGTGTCACTTCCTTCTGTGACAGGTGGAGCATCCCTAATCTGAAAATCCAAAATGTTCCAAAATCTGAAACATTTTGAGCACTGACATGAAGCCACCAGTGGAAAAGTCCACACGTAAGTATTTAAAACAAACTATTTCATGACAAAATTATTAAAAATATTTTATAAAATTACCTCCAGGCTATGTGTGTATAAGGTGTATATGAAATATAAATGAATTTCATGTTTGGACTTGGGTCCCATCTGCAAGATGTCTCATTATATATATGCAAATATCCCAAAATTCAAAAAAAATCCAAAATCGGACACACTTCCGGTCCCAAGCATACTTGTCCCTTAAATGAACGTAGAGTGGCAGCGATGGGTGCTGAGAAAAGAAACACAGCCAGAAAAAAGAGCTGGGGAGGGGCTGTTATTTTAGATGAAGGAGCAAGAGACCCCTTTCCTCCGGGCTGCCCAGACCCTCCCCACACCCCTTGCAGCTTTGGGAAGGGCCCGCCCTGTGCCTGGCTTTGGGAGGTCAAGGGAGGCCCCAGGCAGGGAGTGATGGGCCAGAGTCTGTGCGCCTGTGCCCTGCAGGGAGGGTGAGGTCGCACGCCTGAGCTGCCAAGCACAGCCCAGCCTGCCAGCGGATGTGCCGGTCCGCAGTGAACAGGAGCGGCCGTGCACTCACTGAGCACTTCTTTTCTTTCCTCCTGTCTTTCTTCTTCCCCTGTTTTCAGCCCTGATCTTTCCTAGCCCTGCACTCCCCCCTCCCTCCCCTCTTTCCCTCCTGCCCTCCCTCACTCCCAACTTCCCACGCTGCCGTCTACCCAGTATTTGTGGAGGGCTTACTACGCGCCAGACCCTGTTAAGCTCTGAGAACACTGCAGTGAATACGATGCTCCTGTCCTCAAGGAACCTGATGGTTCGTTTGGATGGACCCATAAATAAATCTGTCATATCAGCTGAGAAAAGAGATGTGTGCCCTCGGACAATAACAGCGAGATGAATTTGGGGAATTAAGTACTCTTGCATACAGAAAGACGCTACAGAAAAAGTGAAAAGGCAAACAGTAGGTTGGACACACATTTGCACCCTCTGGGATGCAGAGGGAGCCCACCTCTGTGTATAATGCACACCGTTCAGGGCCTGGCGTGGAGCGACTCTCCCTTCATGGCGGGGCTTGCTCTAACCTTTTTCTTTCTGCGGTTTCTTTTCTTTTCTTTTTATAATGCATCTTCTGTTCTACATAAAATGATCAGGGGCCCAACTTCCTGACTCATTGATTACGACACACGAGGTCGAACAAGAACAGAGTGTCCTGGGAGCAATTCACTCCTCCATTCAGTGACTTTTCATTGAGCATCTACTCTGTTCCACAGCTTGAGGCTCCAGCACCGAACGAGAGAGTGCCTGGCCTCAGGGACTTTGAGTCCAGTGTGGGTGACAGTGTGGACAGAAGCAAAGGCTCTTTGGGGTGATGAGAGGCAGGGGGCAGGATGGGTGAGGCAGCCTCACGGAGGGCCATGCCTTGCAGATTACTGGGGGCATGAAGGCACAGTGACAATAGCGACAGCTAAGGGGTGCCCTGAGGCATGGGGAGCAGCTAGGTGGAAATGGGAGGGACAAATGTTCCAGGCAAAGGGGACTGCCTGTGCGAAGACCTAGAGACAGAAAAGTTTAGACCCCAACACCACTCCCACCCCTCAGAGACACACAGTGGCCACAGAGGAGTTCCATCTTGCAGGAGTCTGAGTCGGGGAACCCCAAAAGATGGGGGTGGAGAGGTAAACGGGTCAGATTACGAAGGGTCTGGTAAGCTCTGCAAGGAGACGGGACATGATTCAAAGATCAACAATGAAGAATTATAAGCCTTTGAAGAATTATAAGCCAGAGTTGACTACTTTGAATTAGTGTTCTAGAATGATCACATTGTCCACATTCTGAATAATGGAGTGGGGAAAACTGGAGCCAGAGATAATAGTTAAAGCTATTGCCCAAATTCAGGGGGAAGCTGGTGGTGGCCTGAAATGAGGAAATGGCAATGGCTGTGGAGAGAAATGGAGGGAGGCCGGCGTCTGGATCCAGGTGAAGGGCCACAGAGACTAATTCCCAGAGGAGGGAAGGGTCAAGGGTGACCTCAGCTTCATGCTTTGAGTGATTGCGTGGGCTGGAGGGGCCGCTAGGGCTGGGACCGCTGGGTGGGGAACTGTGTGGGAAGAGAAAGTTGGATGTTCAGGCTGGCTGATGCGTTTGGGCTCCTCATGGCATCTCACAGTGGAGACATCCGCAAGGCAGGCCAATGCGTCGGAAGCCGAGGTGGAGGTGTAGGCTGCAGATCTGAAGTGGGACTCACAGGGGGACTGACAGGACCTGAGTCAGGGAGCAGTGGCAGTGTCCCAGGGAGACTGCACCATACGAGGAAAAAGGGACCAAGCATTCGATGCTGGGTTGGGCATTTAGATCAAAAGCCGGGAGGCTCCTGGGTTCTTGTCTCTGCCACTCACTCACTGGCTGTGTGAGTTTTGGGCATTCACTTCTCCTCTCTGGCCTTCGTTTTCCCCATCCGTAAAATGCTGGGATTTGGACAGGGTCAGTGATTGCCCACTGTCCCACAGAGCCCTAGGAGTTTTCGGGAAGTACTTCACAGTGGGGGCTGAGGCGGCCGTGTGTGGCTGTGGCTTGGACTGTCACTGCCTTGTCAAACACAGTAGTTTCACTTCAGTCTGTTTTGTAATTTGACCTTCTGACTAAGCTTTGATTTGAAGAGAGGTTTCCATGACTCAAGAGTTTGGTGAGGGGATGACCTCTCATGTTCCAGCTGGCAGAAAGGAGAGCCACACCCGGTTGGGAGTTTCCCTGACGCTAGAAGAGTGACGTCTCCGTGAGTTGGAGGGAATTAACGACTACAGACCTTATAGTGCTGTTTGGTGCAGGCTCTAGGTCTAAAAAAAACCTCATGACCATTGCACCCAGGGCTCTAAGTGGACTTGTCTGAAGGGTTAGCATCACCAACCCAAGTACTCCAGGGATGAGAAATGAGATTCATCTCCGGTTACACTTGCAATTGATGGTCAAGTTGCCTGAGGCTGCACTGAGAAGGACTCCGAGGCTGGGTCTCAGTGAGGATAAAGTGCTGTGATCAATTAGCAATGTCTGCTCTGGGCAGCAGATATATAGTAGTGGTGTGTGTGCCACGTATCTGCTATTATAGCTTTGATCTAAACTTTGCTTTTACAAGGGACATGAACTCTCATCCTCTTCATAGCCCCTGGCTGCTCTATTGTGTGATCTCTTCTTTCTCCTCTGTTTGTTGTTGAGTACTTCAAAGGCCTATCCTGGCCCACTTCCCAGTGGACCAGTCACTTCAGGAAACGAATGGGCTGCTCTCTGGAGGAAGCGAGATCACTCAATGAGTTCCCATTTCTCCAGAATTAGATGGTTAGTCATGCTGACCAGGGGCAGTAGGTGGGTTCAGGGCCAGGGAAGCACAATGCTTCTTTGCTGGGGCCCCAGGGTGTGGGCCTTGTTCTGAAGATATCCAAGGCCACATTCAGGGGACTCTTGACACCACCCCTCATCCTGCTCGCTGCATCCAATGGGGGACTGCCAGCACTCACAGTGAGGTGGAGGCAGGCATAAGGAAAGGGCACTCCACTGCTTCTCAGGAAACTAAAAACCTGCCATTCTCTTTAACGTTTTAGAAAAGTAATCTTCATTACTCAAACAAATCATGTTTATGGCGGAAAAGTTGAAAAACGTGGATAAGCATAAAAGAAGAAAATAAAAGATACCTACCATCTCAATACCTAGAGAAAAGCCCTATTTCAACAAGCTGGTGTAGACTTCAGCAGCTTGGGCACCGGTTTCTTAGAGTAGACAATGGCTATAGCCCTGGGGTTGCGGGGGAGGGGGCCCTGCCGTGCCAGGCTTTGCTCCTGTAGGTGTAGGTCTGGGGTTCCTGGGGGTATGGCCAGGACAGGTAGGGGTAGTCTGCATTTTGTTAACAACTTGAACTGGCGATTTATGGATGATTATCAGTGGTGTCTATCTCCACTCCTCCAAGGGCATAATTAGACATTGGCTGGATGCAGGCCTGGGCCTAGGAATACTGTTGGTGGTTAGAGTTAGGAGGGGTCTGCTTCCTAGTTAACACTACTATCTGCATTTGAAGCTTTGTTGCTCCTGGAGGGTGAGTTGGGCCACGCATATCCCTTTGTCTTTTTTAAAATTCACATTCCCCTATCCCCCACAATAGGGACTGAGGGGTTTCCTGGGAGAAAAGAATCTGAGATGCTGGCCTTCACTTTGGGACTCAACTTCTGGGCTAGGCTGGCCTCAGTCAAGAGCAGGTAGTCAGAAGGACCACAGGATTGTAGAGCAGACACTTATCATAAGGAAAGAGAGAGTGTGGACAGGGGCCAGGACTCAGGTGGCTGGAGGAAAGGGTTCTTCCTGAGCATGGTTTGAGGCTGGTACTAGAATGGCTGTTCCTGATGCAGCCATTCTAGCTTAGTGGGTACCCCATAGGGGAAGGGTGTACCTGAGAATTTAAAGGCTCTAACACTCTGCAGTTTAGACAGCATTGCTGTAGGGCCCTTCTCAGCTGTAGGAGCCTTAACGCCCAGATCTGAAGGGACAGGAGGTCTCCCCAGATATAGAGCCCCACCAGTAATTGCAGATCTCACACATTATGACCAGATCCGGAGGCGCAGAGAATGACATAGAACCAGCTGCAACTTCAGGGTCCAGTCTGAGGGGTTTGACTGAATTCCTTCTCTGTCAGACACCAAAGATGCTCAGGACTTATTTGATAAGTACTTAAATTTAGTGGTTAAGAGCACAGATTCTGGAACCAGACTGCTTGGGTTTGAATCCCATATCTACCACTTATTAGCTGTGTGACTTTGGGCAAGTGACAATGCTTCTGTGTCTCAGTTTTCTCATCTGTAAAGTGGGGGACACAGTAACTATTTTAGAGAGTTATGAGGACTAAACTAATTAGCATATGTAAAATTACATATAACTGATGGTTGTAATTATTTGCTGATGCACACATGCATTCATGGGTGGTCTTGAAAATGTAGCATTTAGAAATGGGAACCCTAGGAAAAGCTGGAAATTCTTGTTAATTTGGAGGGTGGGGCCTTGAGAAATTATATTTTACAGAAATGGTTCTCGAACCTGAGGATGCATCAGAATCACCTAGAAGCCTTGTTAAAACACAGATTCCTGGGCCCCACCCCCATAGGTCTGGAGTGGGGCTGAGAGTCTGCATTCTCACATGCTGGGGTCCACAGACCACACTTTGAGCAGCACTGGCTTTGAATATCGTTATAAGGCTACTACATTTGTTCTCTCAGATGTAAAACCTGTTGCATGCTGGTTACACGTTTCTTCTTACTAAAGTGGGATCTTCCCTGACAGTTTGTAACCAGACTGTAAACTTGACAAGGGCAGGGGCCGTGACCTGACTCACCAGGGTATATGCAGCATCGGAGACATTGTAGGTCCAATAAAAACCGGTTGAAGGGAGGGAAGAAACATGGTTTTTGCACTCAACAATGTTCTTGTGTACATTTTTCGTGTTAATAAATATTATCCCACAACACTGTTTGGTTGGTTGCATAGTTTTCCCTTGTATGGATGTAAGTGAGAGAGCAACTTGAGCTTGCTGGAACAAAAAGGAGGAATTTAGTCTAAGGAGGCAGAATGCCTCAGTGACTGGAACCAGGGTCTGAAGGAAGCTGAGAACTCACGGAAGCGTCTTTCCCTTTGTCTCCCATCTGCATCTTCCTGTGACTGCTTTGTTCCCTTTCCTGGGCTTTTGCTACTTTTCTGTCCCCGTGACATCCAAGATGGCTGCCTGTATCTCCCAGGTCCCTTGTGATAACACCCGCCCTGCGGCCAGTCAGTCTGCCCCTTACTCCCTTGCCTAGTGACCCCAGCAGGGACTCTGATTGGCTCTTCTGGGGTCAGGTGCTTATCCCTCATCCAATCAGGGAGAAGGACCACATTAAAATATGGCTGCCAGGTGCCCTGAGGTGGTGGCGGTGATCCCCAAATGATCCATTCCAAATTACCTTCCATTGATCCCCTCATCTCTCCACTTAAACCTGATTTCGATTTCAATCTGGCGACCAGGATTTGGTTTCTATGGCCTTTCTGGGTTCAGAGCGTGGATTTGACTGACTTAACCCCATCTCTCATCCATTAGCGATAATGGCACATGGCAGCGTCACAGGTTTGCCTTTGAACATTTAATCCGTGCAACGTGATTTTGAGGGAGGCAGGAGGTTTCACCCAGCCAGGCCCTGTGTAGTACCAGCAAGTCTGCTCATGATCCGAAATGCAGCTGAAAAAATAAATATAATTAAAAAGATAACTCAGGCCAGCGTTCCCGGAGACTGTTTTACATGGGCGCATAATGAATGCTAAACTCAGTGCAGCAGTGCCAAAAAGCAAAATAAATTCTTGGAGTTGGTCTGTTTCCTGCCTGCAATACATTTGCTTGTTCCAAACAAATATATTTGTCAATACAACACAATTAGGAAGACTGAGCCAATCAGACCATCAAATATCCAGAGAAGCAGAACGTGGCTTCCACACGTCCTGCTAGATGGAGCCAAGCAAGGTCTGAGTATGTTAGGACCAAATCAATTATGGCCTGGGCAAGCCTTGCATTTCCCTCCAGGACAAGCTTCCTCATCACTTCTAGTTCCTCAGAGAGTTCAGCCTTTTTTTGTTCTTCTCAATGTTACTCATAACCCTTGAGGCACTCACCCCCAAACCTTTTACGTTAATTTGCTGCTGCTGCTTCATTTTCTTTTTTTTTTTTTTTTTCCAACAGCTAGAAACTGCTGCTGACATACACAGTTTTCAGAATGAGAGCCTGCCAAATGGGACTAATAATTAGTTTTGATAATAATAGCTACCATTTATTGCATGGATGCCAGGCATTTCACATTCATGGTTTCTCCTGATCCTCACAACAGCCTGGGGGTATGCATGACTAGTTCCATTTTATAGATGAGAAAACTGAGGCTCAGAAAGGTCAAACAGCTTGCACAAGGCCAATTAGTGAGTGGCTGAGCTGAGATTCAAACCCTGGTCTTTCTCACACTTGGGTTTTTATGTTAAGACTATTGGTGTTAACTCAATCTGGCTTTATACAATAAGGGGATTAAATGGCCTTTGTGAATTGATAACACAGGTGTAGGCTTCAGGCAAGGCTTGATCCAGCTTTTTTTTTTTTTTTTTTTTAACTATCCTTTGTAGGCCAGGATTAATTCAGCGACTAGAATGATGTCTTCAAGGACCTGGCTTCTCTCTGCTCTGCCTGCTTCCATCCTTAGGCTCCACACCATTGGGTTCCGTAGACCACAGCTCTGGGCTTTCCCTTCATGAAAGAAAATTACTACAGCAGCTACATCTTGCAAATTCTCAAGCCACATCAGCCTAGGAAACACCCATGGAACAGAGAGGGAATTCTACTCTCAAACTCTTGGTATCCTATTTGCTTGGGTTAAGTCAGGTGCCCATCCTTGAACCATAGCACCTGGCTGAAGGACATGACATGCTGATTGGTTTAGGCTGGTCAGGGCCCTCCCTGGAGATGGGATTGTCATCAGTCTCATGAAAGCCTCATGGCTGAGCAGGAGGAGGCTCAGAGATGCTAGAGCAAACCTGGGCGCTGCCTTCAGACAGGGGAATGGACTGGGAGAGGGGACGGCTTAAATAGTTAACCAACCAGCCTGGCACAGACACTGACCAATCAGAACAGATGCTGGCCACGAAGACCTGTTAGCCATTTGCTACTCAAAGTGGGCTCCTTAGATAGCAGCATCGGATCATTTGCGAGCTTGTTGGAAATGCAGAATCTCTGGACCCTGTATGCAGAATCTCCCAATATACTGAATCAGAATCTGCATTTGAACAAGTTCTCTAAACCTTTAACGAGATTTAGCAAAGTTTGGGCAGCACTGATTTAGCAGTGATGTGGCAGGAAGGACAGGTGTCTGTGTCAGCACACGGGGCTCCTGTTTAAGCCCCATCACTTACTAGCCGGGTGATGTTGTGCATGGGATAACACCATCACCATTCCAAAATTGCTGAGGGGTACAGGAAAAACAGTACAGAGCACCTGGCTTGTGGTGGGTGCTTGATAAACATAGCTCCCTTCTCCCCATCCCAAATGTTTACAAGTGGGAAACCTGTCTTAGTCCATTTTCTGTGGCTATAACTGAATACCTGAGACTGGGTAATTTATAAAGAAAAGAAATTTATTTCTGACAGTTCCGGAGGCTAGAAGTCCACAGTCAAGGAGCAACATCTGGTTGAGTGCCGTCTTGCTGGTGGGGACTCTCTGCAGAGTCCCAAGGCAGCACAGGGTATCACATGGCTCATGAGACAGAGCCAAACTGATTTTCTTTCTTTCTTTTTTTTTGAGACAGAGCCTTGCTCTGTTGCTCAGGCTGGAGTGCAGTGGTGTCATCATAGATCACTGCAACCTCAAACTCCTGGGCTCAAGCAATCCTCCTGCCTCGGCCTCCTGAGTAGCTGCGACTATAGGCGTGTGCCACCACACCTGGTTTATTTTTTTATTTTTTTATAGAGGCAGGGTCTTGCTCAGGCTGATCTCAAACTCCTGACCTCAAGTGATCCTCATTCATGCCTTGGCTGCCCAGAGTGCTAGGATTTCAGGCATGAGCCACTGCACCCAGCACAAACTGATTTTTATAACAGACCCATTCTCAGGATAACTAACACTCCCTTAATAATCCATTGATTCATTAATCTCTTAATCCATGAATGGATTAATCTGTTCATGTCCCTCATGACCAATCACTTCCCAGATGTCCCACCTCTCAACATTGCTGCACTGAGGACCAACTTTTCAATCCATGAACTTTTGGGGGACACATTCAAACCACAGCACTGGTCCAGAGAGGTTTCTGCTTGCCTAAGATGTACAAATGGATCTCTGGTGGCCTGAGGGCGAGCCTGGGGCTTGGCTTTTCTCAGCACATCAGAGATCCTAAACCCCAGCTGCACATGGCAATCCTCTAGGGAATTTGAAAAAAATCTTGATACCCAGACATCACCCCAAATCAATTCAGTCAGGATCTCTCAGGGGAGACCCAGGCATCAGTACTTTTTAAAGCTCCCCAGGCGATTCCTATGAGCAGCCAACGTGGAGAACCCGTGCCTCATACTTTGCTGCCTTCTAAAGTAATTCAGCTGTAAGAAGGCTCTGCTTTGAACAACAGGCTCTGCTTTGAGCACTTCTGGGTGGCTGGCTGCAAACCTGTGGAACAGTAATGGTTCCTGTCTTAGAACACTGAGCGTGTGCTCTGACATGGCTCTGCCCAGTAACGCGGAGGAGTTTGTGCTGACTGGCTCTGGCTTGTGCTTCTCACGCAGCTGGTGGAGATTCAGCTTTTGAGCCAGAGAGCCAGTGGGCATGGACCCATGGCCTTGACTCTGGGGATTCAGCAGGCAAGGTGGGGAACAACGACCATCTCTGCAGCTCTGCATCCCAAGTAAGCAGATGTATGCCCAGATGTCCTGGACCCCTGGGCATCTCATGAAGCCTCTGAACCCTGGACCCTTCTTAGAAAACCATTTTTATTTTACATAATAAGACAAAGGAAAGAAATAGCTTTGAAATATAATTATCAAGATATTAAAAAAAAGACATATAAAAATAAATATCTGTATGTGTTTCTTTAGTAACACATTAAATAACAAGATGTAGCAGTGAGTCTAATAGCTGCCAGAAGTTTGAAGTAGTGATGAGTATGCATAATATTTTGAGATATCTGCAACCAACTGTCCTGTGATAGAAAAATATCTACAACTTCTGTTGGAGACAAAGTCACAGGCACTGCTAATCTTACTGCAGTTTGTTGTTTAGATTTACAGTGGTGGCCCATGCTGGATTTTGGTTAGAGGTTAGTGAAAATTATGATGTAATTTTTCTGCAGCCAGGTCCTCTGGCCACCTGAACTCTATCCACCGACTCCTTGGGTTCCGTGGCCCCAGGCTAAGAATCCTGGGGCAGAGGAATGGGGCTGAGGACAGGCCGCTGGCTGCAGCTGTGCTGTGGAACAGTAGGTGTCCCATTGGGCAGGGCGTGTCTCCATTGGAAGATCCAATCCATTTTTCTCCTAGGTCCCAGAGGCTGAGGTTTTGGGGGGAACAGTTATGTCCTGGGGCTAGGGGTGTGGAGGGAAGGATTTCAGAGCATCCGAGCAGAGCATGCCAAAATTTTCATCCTAGACACTGGTTTTGTAAGCCAGGCATGCTGTTTAACCTCTTTGGACCTCATTTTCTTAATCTGTAAAATGGGAGTGTTAATGCTCCCTTCAAGGGTTTCCATGATAATGAATGACAAATGCCTAGCACGGTGGCAGTGAGCTTACTAGTTAAGTGTGCTGGCCGTATAACCTTGCATAAGTCCCTGGCCTCTCCCAGACTCGGTTACCACATCTGTGAAATAGACGGCTAGCACCTGCCTTATTGTGAGGAAGCAGGGCCTGCCCCAGGGGAGTGTTTAGTAACTTTGACCGTTACGGCCATGAGATCAGAGCCTGGCACAGAGACAGCCTCCCACACACAGTGGCTGTACAGCTGAAGGCCTCAGATAGCCCATGGGACTTTAAACACAGTGGCTTTGGAGACTGCTTCTTTGGCCAGAATTCTGCTTCCTTGGCTGGACTTTGCAGGTGACCAGTTGCAGGGGCCAGCCCTGGAGGATTCTCAGAGGCCTGAACTCCTCGGGCACACCAGCCTGTCTCTGCAGTGAGGGCGGCGGCCAGGCGCGCGGGTCGGGTGGGGCGGAATTAGACGGAATTAGACGGGAGCTGGGGAAGGGCTGCGAGCCACTGCAGATGGTGGTGCTCCACCCGGCTGGGCTTCTCAGCACCCTGTGCCTGGAGTCCCAGCTTCCCCCAGCGTGTCGGCTCTGGCTCAGCCATGCCTTTGGGACACTGGGGCCCCCGCCAGGCCAGACCTCAGCCGGTGGGGACTGGAGACTTGGTTTTCTCAGGGAAGAGCTCACCTGGGTCATTGCCCTCCCTGTCTCTGTCACTCTCCACCTGGAGTCTCTCATTCTGCCTGGTTCTGTGAATGATCGTGTGCCTTGCTTCTCTTTCTCTCTCTGGGTCTCTCTACCTGCCCGTCTCTGTCTCTGTGTCTCCGTGTCTCCCTGCATTTATCTGTTTCTCTCTCCCACCCTCCCTCTCCCGCTCTCCCGCTCTCCCTGCCCCTGAACTCCCCACCCGGTCTCTCTCCACTGTGACTCTCTCCAACTTTCTATCTCTCTCTGTTCCTGTCTTTGCTTCTCTCTGTCTCTCTGTCTCTGTCCCTTTCTCTCCCCATCTCCCCAGCCCCTCTTCAGCCACCACCCATTTGACACAGGGACTGGGTGACTGGGGAGGGCCAGTCCACCCCCTACCCCGGGAGGCAGAGGGAGGAAGGGACCGAGCGGGCGGAGTGCCTGGGACCTCTGAGTGAACAATCAACCGCAGCTACGATTTCCGTTCCTATCGGACTGTGAGCTCCCTGAGGACAACCGTGTGTCTGAACTACCTTTGGGTCACCATCACTCACACAGCGCCTGGCAGATAGCTGAGGTTCAGTAAATATTTGTGTACATGAATAAGTGAGAGCATGAAAGAAAGCACTTCTAAATTATTTTCCATCCGGTAAAATTCACTCAAGACTGCTTTTGGCTATTGGTACTTTATACGAGTGTTCCGTCTGATACTTCGATCATAGTTAATTCTCTAAATGTCATTTGCTTCTTTAATTCGAATCCTCCCAATGGCATTACCACCACCCCTCCCACCCTCACCCACCAAAAAAACAACCTCACATTCCAGAATATTCCAGAATGTACCAGGCTGTTTTTAGCTGCGGGGTCTTTGTATTTTCAGGTTTCCCTGCTGACTCCTGTTCATTCTTTACATTTCCTCTTGGATGTCCCATGCTCCAGGGAGCTTCCCGAGTGCCAGGCTGGGCTAGGTTTTCCCCTTCTGTTCTTCCGCAGGAAGCCTTGCACACACCCACTTCATTGCCTTCTGTTGACCTGCCCCTCTCCACGCTGGACTGTGGGCTGCTTGAGGGAAGGGCGCTGGGCTTTCCTCACCATGTCTGGGGCCTGGACGGGCCCCGCAGGCTCCAAGTGCAGCTTGAACACAGGAACTCCTGGGGAGTTGCTGGGAAGTACCCGGTAGCTAAGTCGTGGTCCTTAGCTCTATGTTTAGCTTTTTGCAATTACGAGACAATCCTGTCCAAGAATGAGAAGACCACACAAAATGCAAGCAGAGGAGAAGGTTAGTGTGGGGTAGCCAAGAACCCAGCTGGCTGCGCTGGGGCTGGGGACGAAGCCTGCGCCATAGTTACCTGCCTTTCAGCTTCCACGTTTGACATGTTGGTTCCCAGCCAGGCTGAGCCCCAGGCACAGAAATAACTACCTGTTCAGACTGGTGGTTCCACTCCCCCCCACCCCCATTCTCTGCAATATTTTTTCAATAGGAGGAGGTGAAATGAATTAATTATGAGCCATGTGTGCTCACATGCATGCATTCTGTTGCTGAGCTCCCGTTCTTGAAATGTGCAATCCCAATTGCAAATGAAACGCTCCCATCCTACCCTGTGCTCCAGCGGGTTTTCATAACAGCGCCTTTGTGGGCTCCCTTGAATGTCTGCCATGCCAAGGAGGCCGCACATTCCTCTGGCGGCCGCCTCTCCGGGCTTTGAGGAAATCTGCTGGCCGGGGCCCCAGTGTGCAGGAGGTGGGAGGGCATGTCGGAAACGTTGCTCTTAATCTGCCCATCTCCCCTGATCCCCCGGCAGCCGGGAGGAGGGGCCGAGATAAAGCCACATGCAGCCGGCAGGAGATTAAGAGCTGCTGTTTTTATCGCTGCTTTCAGAGTCTCCGGTCACATGGGCGTTAGCAAGCTGGGCGGGGTAGGGGGGCGTTCAGGGGTCGGGGGACAAGGGCCGGCACCACTCAGCGCTGTGGCTGTCCTGTCCCTGCCTGGAATCACTTGTAGGCAGTTGTGGCAAGGAGTCAAGGACAAAAATTATCCTGGATCGTAGCCTGGAAATATGAGCTTTGTATAGAGGCTTGTGGAGTTCATGTTCAGGAGTAGTCAATGTTTCTGTGACGGTGTTGACAGCAGCTGACATTCATTGTGCACTTACTAAGTATTTTTCACATATTACTTGAATTAATCTTCATAGTAAGTCTGTGTGGCAGGTACTGTCCTATGAGGAGATTGAGCCCTGAGGTCAGGAATATGCGAAGGTCTCACGGAAGTAAGGGTGATAAAGCGTGGAGGTGACACCTAAACTTGAGTAGCCGACTTGAGATCCTGTGCCTTTCTTTGCCCGCCCTTCCTTAAAGCCCGCGTGGGCTACAGCAGATGCTGCTGTTTAGGAAAGCACGGGAGAGACCGGCCCGACACAGAACGGTGTTCGGCTTCCAGCTCTGCCGCTTCCCACCTGGGGGTCCCACAGTGGGTCGCTTCGCCCCTCAGAGCCTCGATTTACTCCTTGCAACACTGAGAGAATCGCGCCTGTTTTACAGCCTGCCGTCAGGATTAAAGAGTGTAACATGTATAAGGTGCCTGTTAG
The DNA here is from genome assembly GCA_004363605.1 of Indri indri. NCBI lineage: Eukaryota > Metazoa > Chordata > Mammalia > Primates > Indriidae > Indri > Indri indri. The sequence goes on along the minus strand of RJWJ010010676.1, from coordinate 3,670 downwards.
GGGTCAAATATGTTGAAGTCCTAACCCCAGTACCTCAGCATGTGACTTATTTGGACATAAGGTCCAAACAGGACGAGACTATTGCTGATATAATCAGTTGCAGTCACTGGAGCAGGTGGGCCCTTAATCCAATGTGGTTGGTGTCATTATTAAAGAAGGAAATTTGGACCCCGAGACAGATGCACACAGAGCGAAGACTCAGAGAAGATGGGCATGTGAAGACAGAAGTCGGGTTATGTGGCCATGAGCCAAGGGACAGGGCTGTGGAGAGCTGCCGCTAGCTGGGGGAGGCCGGGCGCATTCTTCCCTAGAGTCCTCCGTGGCGCCAGCGGTTGCCCTGATTTTGGACTGGCCTCCAGGACTGTGAGAGAATAAACTTCTGTTGCTTGCAGCCACCCAGTTTTGGGTACAGTCATCCCTTAGTATCCATGGGGGTGTTTGTTCCAGGATCCCCACAGATACCCAAATCCGAGGACGCTCATGTCCCTGCTATAAGATGGTGCAGTATGTGCATTTAGCGTATGCACATCCTCACATATGCTCTTTAAAATCATCTCTAGATTACCCGTAATACCTAATACAATGTAAATGCTATAGAAACAGTTGTTATACTGTATCACTTAGGGAACGATGAGGGGAAAAAATGTCTGTACATGTTCAGTACAGATGTAATTTTTCCCCTGAATATTTTCTATCTCCAGTTGGTTGGATCCACGATGCAGAGCCCACAGATGCAGAGGGCTGTCTGCACTTTGCTGTGGTGCCCTAGCCGACTAGTACAGTGCCTCATGGTAGCAGACGCTGTCAGTGCCCGCCTGTCTTCTCCAGGCTGGCCCGGGGCCGCCTGCAGCTCATGCACACAGCATGGCTCTCACCTCAAGCACCCGTGTCTCTCAGCCTACAGGCTTTCTCTGAGTGCAGAAGCCAGCCCTGCTGGCCACGGGAGAGGCTCTCAGTGCCCAGGAATGAATGCCCCTGGGGGACGGAGCTGGTGGGTGAATACCCACCTTCCTTATCCCTGGCTGGGATGGTTTTGCACTGTGATCTACACAGTCTCTCAGAGGGTGTCTGGCGGGGTCACGCCCCGGTGCCCACAGTGGTAACCCATTTACTCACGCACCTGCCACCATATATCCCTTCCCTGCTCTCCTGCTGCTGCTCCCTGGGATCACCTCCTGGTAAACTCTTGTATTCAAGGCCTTGTCTCAGGGTCTGCTTTGGGGGAGACCCAAGAGGAAGACAGGCATGGAATGACACTCGATTAAGTGGTCCTATTTTCGCTTCCTGATCGCAGTCAAGGTCAGATGCTGGTATCTTCAAGCTAAATGGACCGGTAGCTGGTCCTCGACCAAATGGGAAACTTTGAAGACCATGCAGGCACTCAAACACTGCTGTAGCATCTCAGGGAGAAGAAGATGACATCGATGATGATGAAGACAGCAACTGACAAGAGGAAGAAAACGGTATTAATCAGAATTCTTGGGCACAGGCAGTGGGAAGGCTACCAGTCCGATGGGACTGCTCCTCACAAAATAGAAGGGAGGGCTGGGCTGCTACTTCCCACGAGGCCGCATGAGGCAGCGGGCCATGGGAGAGGAGCCCGGGCTTCCAGGAGGCAGCAGAGTGAGGGGAGAGATGACGGCAGGCTGGGCTGTGGGCGGCATGGCCTCTCCCGGTGACTCCTCAAGTCTTCTGGTGAGCTACTACACCTCGCACGCAACCCACGCGGTGGCAGGATTTCTCATGAAATGACTGACAGGGCCATGTGCACCCCAGACGGAGCTGGCACAGCAGACACAGGCATGGAGAAGCAAGGTGGGCACCCTGCTGAGATTGTGGGGAGGGGCCTGGCATCACGCAGGGGATGCAGGGGTCTAAGGCAGAGTTACCCAAACCCCGAGGGACACAGTGGCATAGAGCAGACATTGATCATTTGTGGCCACCCGTCACCCCGGAGCCCTCTCCCTCCACCTTGGGTAATTTTCTACATTTTGAGTCCTGCCTCATCAAGACCAAAGGAAGAAGACACACATCGCTGGACTCCCTGGCATCTTAGAACATAACCTACAAGGTCCTGCAAATTTGACGCACCCATGGATGGGAGCCTAGTATTCAGAAGTGGCCACACAAAGGGAACCAACTGGATGGTCTGGCATGCATGGTGGCCACGGAATTCTGTCCTTCAGGAGTAGCCTCATGGAGCTCTGGGTGCTGGTTCTGTGTGTCTGAGGAGCTTCCTGCAATGGCAGGAGAGCAGTGTTTTCTCAGAAGTCCCCACAGTGTCCTTCCATGGTTTTCCCAGGGACGCTACGAGTGATCTGATCTCTGATAAATTTTTTTTTGCTGAAGCAAGAGTAGATTCTGTTATTTGTCCCTACCACCCTGTCTGGTAGCAGCCTGGGCAACTTCTGGGTCTCAACAATAATAGCCAGCCTTCACTGAGGGTTTACTATGAGGCTGACCGTGTGTGACACACCTCGCATGCATTATTTCCATAGATCATCCCAACGACTGTACATGACACAGTGGGGAACCAATGCAGAATGGAATGGCAGGCTCAGGTCTGTCTGGGTCCAAAGCTTGTGTTTTTTTGCCTTCTCTCGCAACCACTGAGCCTACGACTTTCCTCACTGGCCACAATGGCTGGTGGCCTTATTCTGTGTACAAGGGCCCAGGTGAAAATTATGCTCCTTCTTTTTTCCCCCCTTTCCACTGCCTTAATGATGGACACCTGCTACTAAAAGAAAAGAAAGCCTGCATCTTAGGCTCAGTGCATCCAGTTATGGTAGGGAAGAGGGTTGGAAGTTGGGAAGAGAATCTTCATCTTTCCTGTATTTAACTAAGAAGAAATGATATCAAACAAAGTCCTGTTATCAAATATGAATCTCGCCTATCCAGTACACCAAAAATAGGCCAGAATGAATACTCTGGTGGTCACCACAGAGTGAGCGCAGAAGTCATCGCTTTTGAACCCTTTCTGCAGCCGACAGGACTGCAGAGACACATGGAAGAGGAGTTTTAGATCCACCAGCAATTTAATACCAGCACACAGAGGATGCTCAGAAAGAAAAACAGCTAACATATGTTGAGAGCATACCACCTGCCAGGCACTGCACTCGAGCTCTCTTTTATTTATTATCGATTAGGTGCTATTATTAATAGCCTCAATTTTCAGAGGAGGTGCAGTTTGCCTGGGGCCACCCAGTTAGGAAACTGCAGAGCCAGGGCCCAGGCTGGGAGCGTGTGTCTCCAGAGCCTTGCGCTTAGCCGGCATTCTGTGACACCTCCCAAGAAGCAGCACCCTAAATCCTCCCATTGATTTTAACTCACGTCTTGATTTCCGAAATGTTACAAAATGAAGAAGCACGTGTCTTAGAGGTGAGAAAATATGGAAGCTCTAAATTTGTGGAGGAGCCCTGGGGAAGCTTCCATAATTCACTGCTGCCTCCCCCTCCTCCTTCCCGGGAGAAAGAAGGGAAGGGTGGGATGTCTCAGGGGCTGACGGCTCAGCGGAGCCGAATCCATCTCCATTTCTCTCTGAGCTTCTGTCCGCCTGGACGCTGTGAACGCCGGCAGCAGGAATTCACCACGGCACTGGACCCTGCTGGTCAGTGCGGAACTTTCCCTCGGCTAATACTGTCCCAGGCTCTGTGCCGATTCCAAAACCCCC
>RJWJ010010675.1:0-46500 GCA_004363605.1 Indri indri | reverse complement strand
GCATAACTAATGAACTGATATTGGCACATTCTTTTTAATTAAATTCCTTGCTTTATTCAGATTTCCTCGGTTTTTGCCCGTCCTTTTCTGTTACAGAGCCCCATCCAGGGGCCCACAATACATTTGTCATCATGTCTCGTTAGGCTTCTCTTGGCTGTGACAGTTTCTCAGACTTACCTTGTGTTTGATAACCTTGACAGTTTTGATGAATAATGGTCAGATGTTTTACAGAATGTCCCAATAATGAAATTTGTCCGATGTTTTTCTCATGACTAGACTGGGGTAATGTGTTTATTGGAGGCAGACCACAGAGGTAAAGTGTCATTTTCATCACATCATATCAAGGGCACATATTATCTATATGACACATCATCATTGATATTAAACTTTGGCACCTGGCTTGAGGTAATTTTTCTCAGTTTTCTTCTTTGCAAAGAAGAAAAAAAATTCTTTTTTAAAGAATTAATTTTCCATATTGTATTCTTTGAAAGAAATCACTACGTGCAACCCACTCTTAAGAAGTGGAGAGTTGCTATCTGGAATTTCTCTCCTCTTTCTTTCTTTCTTTCTTTATTCAATCGTTTATTTATATCAGCATCGATGGGGTATTTATTTAATACTTTGGGTTATAATATAAATACTGCTTTATTTTCTTGCTCAAATGGTTCCAGCTGTGGCCATTGGGAGCTCTTCAGTTAGCTTCTAAGTCCCTTTGACACGCTTGCATCACCATGGGATTTTTCTGCTTGTTTGCTTTTGTTTGTTTTTTACCAATGCTTTACTTTCGGCCACAAGATACTCCAGACTCATCTTGCATATTTCCTACCCAAGTACTAGCATCAGCTGTTTCTCCCAGGATCCCTGATACCTTGTATTGGGAAAATATGTTAGAAACCAAGACCAGGGCACTAGATGGGCACTGGGGTGCTGACGTTTTTAGGCTCTCTCAGCCAACAGGATCGAGGCATAGATGTGTGTGTGTTAACCCACGTGTACACACATGTCTCCATCTATTTTTGTATGTAACCATTTGTGTCTCCATTAAGCAAAACAAGAGTTTATGCTGACGTCTCTGGCTCTGACCCATTACTGTATGGACCATTCCAGTTCCTCCCCTTGCTTACCTGTAACTTCCAACAGCGAGACACGTGGCTTCCACCCTCTGCCATCCATGCACCTACCTGTTCAATTCCCATCTACACGTCTAGTGATCTTAGAATTGTTTACTTGTGACTTTTTGGGAAACAACTTTATCAACTAGAGTACAGTGCTCATGTACATTTGCTTTTGCTTATAGTCTTGCAGACTCTATTTCCAAAGTTACTCAGGTTAACAACCTGTTCCCTAAACCTTTCAGAAGTAAAGTTATTTCACATATTTTTAATGAATTTAGAATCCTTTGTCAAATTCTGCCTTCCATCCTGGGATGCTCTGACATAAGTGATTTTTAAAATTGCATATATTAAGGTTACTCTTTGTTCTGTGAAGTTTTATGGGTTTTACAAGAGTGAAAGTAGAAAAGTGAAACTTCATTGAACTAAAAAACTTGTACACAGCAAATGAAACAATCAACAGAGTGAAAAGGCAACTTATGGACTGGGAGAAAATATTTGCAAACTCTATATATAATAAGGGGTTAATATCCAAAATATATAAGGAAGTCCTACATCTCAATAGTGAAAACCCAAATAACCCAATTAAAAAAGAGGAAAAAATGTAAATAAGACTTTCTATAAAGAAGACATACAAATGACCACAAAACAGGTATATGAAAAGATGCTCAAGATCACTAATCATCAGGGAAAGGCAATTATATATCAAACCCACAATGAGGTACCACCTCACACTTGTTAGAATGGAAATTATAAAAAACAAACAAGCAAACAAAATATAGCAAGTGTTAGCAAGGGTGTGGAGAAATTGGAACCTTTGTACACTATTGGTGGAAATGTAAAATGGTGCAGCTGCTACGGAAAATGCTATAAAGTTTCCTCAAAAGATTAAAAGTAGGACTACTGTCTGATCCAGCAATCCCATTTCTGGGTATACATTCAAAAGAACTGAAATTCACAATAGCTAAGATATGGCAACTATGTAAATGTCCACTGATGGATAAATAGACAAAAAATGTACATACATGCAATGGAATATTATTCAGCCTTAAAATAAAAAGGAAATTCTGCCATCTGCAAACCACAGATGAACCCGGAAGACATTATTCTAAGTGAAATGAGCCAGTTACAGAAGAACAAAGACTGCGTGATTGCACTCACAGGAGCTAAAACAGCCAAACCGGCAGAAGCAGAGACCACAATGGTGGTTGCCAGGAGCTGACAAGAGGGGAAGATGGGGAGATGCTGTTTTAACAAGTATGAAGTTTCAGTTATTCAAGAGGAGTAAGTTCTAGAGAACTTCTGTACAACACTGTGTCTGTAGTCAATAATACTGCATGGGTACTTAAACATTTAAGTGGGTAGATCTCATGTCATTTGTTCACACCACACTAAAAAAATAAAATAAACTTTTAAAGTGTAAATAAATATGTTAGTGAATAAAACAAAACAAAAAACAAAAATATGAGTTTTGATAAATGCTTAATGCATTATATTCAACATCATATCATGAAGCAGAACAGTTTCATCACCTCGAAGAATCTCCTGTATCTCACATTCTCAACCCCACCCTTCCAGGTCCCTCGCAGCACCTGATCCATTCACTGTCTCCACTGTCGCCTTTTCCAGAATGTCGTATCGTTGGCACTGGACAGTGTGAAGCCTTCAGCCTGGGTCTTTCACTGAGCATTACGCAACACACTAAGATGCATCCATGTCTTTTCACGGCTTGCTTATTTTTAAATTATTATTATTTCTTATAGACTTTACTTTTTTTAGAAAAGTTGTAGGTTCCCAGCAAAATTGAGAGGAAGATACAGAGTTTCTCTCAAACCCCATCCCCCCATCACAACGTCCCCCACCACAGTGGTACATTTTTTACAATTGATAGACTGACATTGACATGCAATAATCACCTAAGGTCTACAGTTTACATGGGGTTCACTCCAGGACTTTACATGCTATGTCTGGACGAATGCATAATGACACAGAGCCCGCCATCACAACATCGTACAGCGAACTTTCCACCTGCTCATCCCTTCCTCCCCACAGCACCTGGCCCCAGCTGATTCTTGTCCTGTCTCCACAGTTTTGCTTTCCCACAGTTGTGATATAATGGAAATCATACACTATGTAGATCTTTTAGATCTGCTTCTTTCACTTAATAATATACATTTAAATATTCTCCATGTGTTTTCATGGCTTGATAGCTCGTATCTTTTTAGCATTGAATAATATTTCCTTGTCTGGATGTACCACAGGATGTACTTACCTGTTCACCTACGGAAGGACATCGTGGTTGCTTCCGTGTTTGGGTATTTATAAATAAAGCTGCTTTAAGCATCCATGTGCAGGTTTTCGAGTGGGCGTAGGTTTTCTACTGCTGTTAGTAAATACCAAGTCATGACTGCTGGATTTATGGTAAGAAGCGTGTTTAGTTCCGTAAGAAACTGCTGCGCTGACTTCCACAGCGGCTGTGCCATTTTGCATTCCCGTCAACCAAGAGTGGCAGTTGCTGTTGCGTGACGCTCGCCACATTGGGCCGTGCGCGCTTGGCTTTGGCCGCTCCACACGCGAGCGCTGCCGGCCTGGCGCCTCGCGGGCCCTGCCTGGCGTCCTCTCAAGACGCACCGGGCGGGCGGTTTCCCCTGCGCCGATTGCCGCCTGCACGTCCTCTCTGGTCAGGCATCTATTAAACACTTTTGCCAGTTCTTATTCAGGTTGTTTTCTTATTGTTGGGTTTTAAAAGTTGTTTGTATGTTTTGGATGACAATGCTTTATCAGATGTGTCTTTTGCAAAAGCCAAAGAAGCCACTCCTAGGCAGTGGCTTCTTGACCTTGTCCTTCTTAAAGCAGAAGTTTCTCACTTCAGTGATGCCCAGCTTATAGATCATTTTTTTCATGGATTGTGTCTTCATTGTTATAACTAAAAGGCTAGGGCTGCTGAGCGACGGGGGTGGGCGAAGGGGGCCGCGTGCGGTCCGGGCAGAGCCGGGGCCATGGGGCCGCCGCTGCCGGGCTAGGCAGGTCCAGCCCGCCGGTCCCGCGGCGATATCGGGCTACTCGCGCCGCCCGGGCGCCACCCCGCTGTCCCGAGCCCGGAGCCTCGTCATTCCCGACGATGACAAATTTGAAGATCCTAAAGAGGCAAATCCGTTCTCCTTTAAAGAATTTCTGAAAACCAAGAACCTTGGCCTGTCCAAAGAAGACACAACCAACAGAATTTATTCAAAGGAAGCCTCGAGGCACTCACTGGGACTCGACCAAAACTCCCCAACCTCCCAGCCCATGGGGTATGGACTGGAATATCAGCAGCCATTTTTCGAAGACCCAACAGGGGATGGCGACCTCCTGGACGAGGAAGAGGATGAGGATGACGGTTGGACTGGGGCCTATCTGCCGTCCGCCATGGAGTAGATGCACTCTGCAAGGGTCACTGCCAGCACGTCGCCCTGTGGCACATACCTTTCATTGTTTTCCATCCCATCGGAGCTGGTGGGGCCCAAGTCTCTGCCTTCATGGACACTGAGTGACACTGACTCTCGTATGTCTCCGACATCTCCAGTGGGGAGTCCTAGTGTAGACTTTGCGGCTCACGGGGAGTCTCTGGGAGACCGGCACTTGCGGACGCTGCAGATAAGTTACGAGGCACTGAAAGATGAAAATTCTAAGCTAAGAAGAAAGCTGAATGAGGTTCAGAGCTTCTCTGAAACTCAAACAGAAATGGTGGGGACACTTGAGCAGAAATTAGAGGCAAAAATGATCAAGGAGGAAAGTGACTTCCATGACCTAGAGTCGGTGGTTCAGCAGGTGGAGCAGAACCTGGAACTCATGACAAAACGGGCTGTAAAGGCAGAAAATCACGTCATGAAACTGAAGCAGGAAATAAATTTGCTCCAGATGCAGGTCTCCAACTTCAAATGTGAGAACGAAGCCCTGCGGTCGGGCCAAGGCGCCAGCCTGACCGTGGTGAAGCAGAACACCGATGTGGCCTTGCAGAACCTCCGTGTCGTCATGAACAGCGCACAGGCTTCCATAAAGCAGCTGGTTTCCGGAGCCGAAACGTTGCATCTTGTTGCTGAGATCCTTAAATCCATAGACCGAATTTCTGAAATTAAAGATGAGGAGGAGGACTCTTGAGAAGCTCCGCGACACTGTCAGCTGGAAGCTCCGCGACACTGTCAGCTGGAAGCTCCGTGCACATCCTGAGGTCACTCCCACTTCATCTGAATGTGCAGTTGTGTCTTTAACTGTGCGGTCTCCACCCAGAGTAAAGTATTTATCACGAGATACTAATTTCATGACCTAGAGCAGTATTACTAGCCACCCACCTAGGAGCCGATCCTATCTGGGAGTCCGAGCTACAATACATGCAGTCCTTCTTGGTGAAATTCCTGCTATTTTATAGATTCTGATGACCTGTTGGAAGGAATCTTTATAAAAGCCAGTGCTTATTATTTTAATTGCTAAACATGAAAACAGCAATTCTGTAATAAGTGTTTTCCATTATCGTCTAAAAAAATTGTAAGAGAAGTTCACATGATCGGCCCTGATGTCGTAAGCAGAAAGAACACTAAATGAGCCGTCGCAGAAAGATGGGCTTGGGCAGGGACTTCTGCCTTTTCACCATTACTCAGGGCCCCTCTGGCTCCCAGTTCACTTGTGTGGCCTTCCTGGGGTGGTTTCTGCGGTTGGCGGCCTGAGTGAGGGTGTAGCTTCCTGGGTGCTGCTGTCTTCCTGCCAGGCCCCCCAGGGACCAGGGTTGCACATTCCGTGCTGAAGCTGTTTAAACACACCCCTATGAGCTTTCAGATCTGAAAAACTTTTGGGCTGGGGGTTTTGTTACACGTTTAAAGTGGCATTTTGTACAATGAAGTTTAGAATTCAGAAATTTAAGGTGTGTTCGGAGCCTTCCAGGGTCAGTGTGAGATCTTCCAAACTACCTTTCTGATCCCTCTCCTGCACAGGGAATAGTGGTTGTGTACTGCATGCCTTTTTGGCTATTTTCTTGTGGATGTTATTTTTTAAATAAATTTTCTTTTCCCTCCTGTTCAGAAAAAAAAAAAAAAAAAGTCTACACCATACCCAAGGTCATCTGAATTTTCTCCCATGTTATCTTCCAAATAGTGTTTTCAGCAAAGTATTGAGAGGACATTGTACTCAAAAGCAATAATACACTGTTAAAAAATACTGAGAAGGAAAAACATCTTACATATTAAGAACACCAATTGCAAAAAAATAATAAAACTGATACTTCTGAAAATTGGATTAGAAATGGAGAAAATCAAATAGCCATCCTACCAGACTTTGAAATAAGAGAAACAGCTTGGAATTAGACAAAATTTAAAGAGAAATGAGGGATATATACAAGATACATAGCAGTAGTGCTCTCATTCATGTTGTAGAAAATACGAAAGACGACAGAGAGGACAGAATAAAAGGAAGACAAAACAAGTCAGAGAAAAAAAATTAACTGAACTAAGAAAAGATTTAGTACTCAGATGGAATATGTCAAAGGAAAGTCTCACTTTGATAGGATAAAGGGAACCAAGAGAATCTCCTACAAACTTCTAGAGAGGAAAGAAAATAAATAGGTACCTACAAAGAAAGCCAGCCAGCTTGGCACAGGACAAATGTAATAAGACAATGAAAACATTATATAGAGTCTGTAGGGAAAAATACATAATTTCAACTTGTCGTTCTACATTCCCTAGCCAAACGTCCCTTCGAGTGAAAGTCTGTCATATAATGACTCAAAAAGTACACAAGGCACAAAATTTGAAATTAAAAATAAATTTATCAATTGAATAACAACATAAATAATAAGCAAAATGAAAAATAAATGTAAAAATAAATAAGGGGAAAGTTATGAGATACAATTTTAACAAAGAGAAAGAAATTCAAACTGATTATACCCATCTCTTACATCTAACTATAGAAGGGTATGTCATAATTGGTGAGTTATGACATAAATCCTGCAAGTTTTCCTTGCACATACTAGAGTAAAAAGAGAAAGAGAACACAGAAACTTAGAAGCCTCTGCGGGTTTGTTCCTTGTCCTGACGGACAGGACTTGGTATAGATTGTTTCTGAAGTGCAGTCATAAGACACTTAAGCAAAGCAGCCCGGGCAGAGTGGTGGTCCTGTATAACACAGGAGGGTAAGAGGGAGAAGACGAGTAGACGTGAGTGTGTAAGCTATGCTTTGTGGCTGTTTAAAACTCTCCATCAACTGAAAGAATTAGCAAAGTATACTACACCTCACTTTAGAGATTTGGGGGGCAGTGATGTTTGAGATGATGCAGAGTTGCAGTGGCGCCTGAACTGACAAGGTGAGTTCTACGCTGCAGGAATCTGGAAATAAACGGAAGTAGAACTCAGGTCCAGGAGTACCAGGCAGCTGTGGGCACCATCTCTGCCTCCCATGCTCCCAGCAAAGTCCTTCCACCACTCTTGTCAGGGTTCATTCTGATTGAATGTGAACCCAATGGCAGTATACATTGGCTAACGTATGAGTTAATTAAAAGTTTTGGAACCAGATTTGCGATAATATGAGTACGACCGTCAATGCATTTGTGAAGGAGACTTGTAAAGTGGAAGGGGCATGATGCACAAATTACTAACATAAACACGAGCAACAGCTTGTAACTCAAATTTCGGATGATTTCAACAAACCCACAACATGACATGAGGGAAGGAAATAATTCTATATTCTTCTATTCCTGCTGGCACTAATTTTTGAGGTTGTTAGAAAAATGCAGACAATCCTCTATATTTTACAAATAACAGTAAAATTATGAGAGATTTCACTAGGAGGATAAAAATAACATGCAAAACAGGCAAAAATTAGTTTAAAAATAAATGTGTAGTCTAGCAAAAGCTTAGGTATGGAGAAAGAAAAAGTACAAAATATATGTAGGATTTAAAATAAGAGCAGAATTAACATGTGCATAATTATTCTGTTTAAAGACAAGGTATTTCTGTTTGAATTAAAAAAGAGTCACATATTATATGCAATGGTTATATTTAAACCATAGAAACAATAAAGTAAGAAGATAAAAGGGCATATTTGGTATGTAAAGACCCAGAAAATAAACCACCTATATTATTTTTTCCATAAAACAAAAGAAAAACAAAGCAGAACAAAAGGATTATATTTTAGCTTCAAAGCTTATGTAAATGGCTCAGTTCAATTCTGTTAAAATTGCATCTAGTTAAAGGTCTATGGAATGCATCAGGCTTCTTTCATGTCTAAGCTTTGTCATTCCAGAATCCCACGGTGTTTCTTTTCTATCCCACAACCTCTCAATAAAATCCTTCAACATCTGACTCTAATTCTGTTTTACTTTTTTTTATATTAAACCAATTAGATAATCCATTAAACAAATGGGAGGAAATAGCATTAATGATATGTTGCACTTGCATTATGAAGTTAATTGGATTAAGTAAATTAGCTCTTTTGCATTCAAGCCTGCATATGTTTTTAATGTTTAAAACAAGAAATCATCAAGAGAACTCACATTTCTGTGATTTTCTGTCTTCATTATAAAGCAGAGGTCAGTGACACCACGTACTGTCAATAAGCATAAAGTTTATTTATATTTTTATCCCCGCCCCCCAGGCATAAAGTTTAAAGAAAAGAGGCAGTGAGGAAAAAATACCGTAGAGAATAGAAAAGAAATAAGAAAAGAACCATAGAAATTTAAACAAAACCTAGGACCTACAATCCAATCTACAGCAAAATACCATGATATTCCCAGTAAGACCTCAGTCGGATTATGGAAAAGCCCAAGGCCCACAGTTGTCTGTAGTATGAAAGGGCTTTGCTGAAGAACAGGACTCAGGAAATCCCGGATGCCTTGCCTTCGGGTCCAGATCAAGGTTAAATTCCGGTTCCCTGGACCCTAACAGACCCTAACAACTATGCTGTCCCAAGCCACAGCCCAGGGGCCCCGTGGGGTCAATGCGAGGCATTTGAAGTCCAGAGTGAAAGGGGGTGTGTCCTGACCATCCACTGGAGAAGCCCAATTATTCATTTTAATATCAAAGGGAAGCTTCCTCTCTGTCCTCTGAAGGTACCCTGAAAAATCAACTCATGAAATGCAGATTAATTGGAGAAAAGACACACACATTTTTATTAACATGGACATAGGAAAACCACAGAGTGATTACTGTACCCCTCAATGGGGTTTAGAATCTTATACCATCCTGGCAGAACTGGTTATGAGAGAGGGGAGAAGAGGAATTGCTAGAGAGAATGAAAGGGTCAGGAAACAGATTAGCTTGTACATTACTTTGTGAAAGGTGTGGTTTCAGTCTTACAGGGAGAGGAAGAAAGAACAGTTGTTCTCCTTGAGAGGTCTGGATTTTATGCAGATAAAGGAACTTCAACTTTATCCCGTGCTTTGGGAGAGACGGTGGGGTTGGGAAGATCAGAGAGCCCCAGGCTGCTGCTTCAGTTCAGCGTGTCAAAGCACCATGCTTGGAGGTATCGGTTTCTGAGTCCCAACAGCACATTGCGCTATGAAGTTGTATTTTCTAAAGTATGTAGATTATCCATTACATTACAAGTGTTCTGATTATAAAATTCATATCATAATATTCCATTGAATTTTTTATATTTAGGAGAAAAAATTTATTTTGGATTGTATTCATTTCAATTTTCCAGTACCTGCAAAACATTGAATGTCTTTGAGTACATAGTTCTTGATTCAAAGCAATGCGAGTAGTCACAAAGTTTTGCCAATGCCCATAACAGCTAACAAGATTTAAGACTTTATGATGTATAATATTTTCATTTTATTATTATTATTGCTAGACTGAATAAAATTTGGTGTCTTTTAGTCAAAAAACTATGTTCGCTTTTACAGAGATAGTTAAATTATATTAAAAATTAAATATAAGACTTTAATTTGGCTAAAAAATCAGAAATTGTCAGTCTGGGTTATAAATAATCAACAGAAGAGTTTAGAGATTCAGAATTAATCAAGCGTATTTCTCTATTGTAGATAACTGTTGGCCTTTTGAACGATTGTTTTTTTGTTGTATAATTTTCACATAGTACATACACATTTGAGACATTTTATTTGCATAACACATGGAATATGTACATCTTAAAACAAACATGTAATCTCAGTCTATTAAAATATTTATACCCAAATACTACAATTCAAACAAATTGGTATTTTCCTTCCATTTTCTTATGCAAGGAAAACCTGGGTCATATCTACATAAACATATATAATAGTGGACTGTCCAGATAATGACAGAGGAGGATAGTAATTCTGTTCCTCTTTGTTCCTCACACTACCACTTTCTGTAAGCATTGAAAGATCCAGAAAATTCCTTTTCTGAAACTAAGAAACATCCATAACTGAAATTCCATGTATAAGAAAGTCCTGACAAGTGCTTTGGAAATAGGCTAAATTGGGGAAAATGCTGAGGGGGCGGAAGTCCCCGAGGTCACACACTAGAGAGAGCACAGTCTCCACGGCGTCTGCAATGCTTTGTTCCGCACTATCAGTGGGCTCCTTATCTGAAGTTGAAATCGCACGGGCTGGTGACAGGAGTCCCGTGAACCTACTGTGTCATTAGGAGATACTGTAAAAAAATAGTTTTATAAAGTATAATATTAAATTTTGCAAATGTGTGGCTTGAAATTAGTCCTTCCCACATGTTTACATTCTCAATGAACTATTCTAGGAAAATGTAATTAGATAATCTGACCTTAAAATTTTTAATCCAGGTGGAATTCCAGACCAGGGGTATGCACTGGATATTCTCTGTTTCCTCATTTTGGTCCACTTTTCTGCCCTTTTCTGCCCCAAGCTTTGCCCTCGGAAGATGACTTCTGTGTGCTTCACAGCTGGGAGTTCTGCCCTCTGGCTTCCAGCTGAGTTCGGTCAGCAGCAGCACAAGCAGTAGATCAGAATATGAAGGACAAACAGGTTGGGGTTCTCCAGCCAGAGGGGAACTCATGGATCAGTCATATGATACGTGTGCTTTGGGTAAGAATGTTTAAAGGATGCCTCATTGGTATGGTTTGGATGTCTGTCCCCTCCAAATCTCATGGCGAAATTTGATCCCTGGTGTTGGGGGTAGGGCCTAATGGGAGGTGTTTGTGTCAACGGGGCAGATGCTTCACGAATGGCTTGGTGCCCTACGGGCTGTAATAAGTGGGTCATCGCCTTATTAATTCATGGGAGAGCTGGGTGATTAAAAGAGCCTGGCACCTCCTCCTCTCTTTTGTTCCATCTCTGGCCACACAACAAACCTGATCCCCTTTTGCTTTTTGCCTTGATTGGAAGCTTTCTGAAGCCCTCTCCAAAGCAGATGCTGGCACCATGCTTCTCGTACAACCTGCAGATAAACCTCTTTTCTGTACAAATTACCCAGCCTCAGACATTCCTTTACAACAGCACAGACTAAAGCATCATCTCTCCACATGGACTTGGTGTTTTCACTCCACTTTGTCAAGTTGTAAGCAGGTAATTCTCAAGAAATATCATATCTATTTGTACAAAATTTGCTTTTGAAAGTTTTTAAAACTGTGGAAAACATGGATACTAGCTGTGACAAATTTGTTGTTCATTTTTATTAAGAAACTTCTGGGGAAGAGGGAACCACTATAGATTATTCAGCAGAGAAGGGCAAAATTGGGAAAACATACATTAAGAAGTGTTATGACACATGATTTTTATGAAAGAGCCTCAGAGGGGGCGGTTACAAGGCAACTGTAGTGACCTGGGCACAGGGGTGAAGCCGCCAGTCACTCTGTGAGAGTGAAGTGAAGGGGCAATTAGAACTTGCGATTTTGACTAAATGTTTCTTGACCTGATGGGGTGCAAAAGGGATGTAGGATATAAGACAACATGGCTCCATTTCTTCCTTGAAAGTATTGAAGTAAACGTTATCATTTTATTATCAATTAACACCATCTTGCCAGCCCTCTGCTTTCCCATGACTCCTCGTCAGTTTGCCCACAACATCACAACATGAGAGGATGCAGGTGGGTGGGAATGGGGAAATCACAACAAAAATAACATGTATATCTGTTTTCCATGTTAATTGGTACATGGAAACGACAGTTCACACTGTAGTTGCAAAAATTTACTATTGAACTGAAGAATAGACTGTATAGATAGTAACAGGACAAATTTTATTTTTCTCTTCACTCTGCGTTGCTACAGCACAATTTAATAGAAGGAAACACATTCAGCCTTTGA
This sequence comes from Indri indri, assembly GCA_004363605.1. Classification (NCBI taxonomy): domain Eukaryota; kingdom Metazoa; phylum Chordata; class Mammalia; order Primates; family Indriidae; genus Indri; species Indri indri. Next base: position 34,164 of record RJWJ010010675.1, on the reverse strand, counting down.
ACCATAAATGTCCTTATCTTTGGAAATGTTTCTGAGTTACTAGATATAATCACATCTAGGTAGTTACAATAGTTTGTAAAATAAGAAATAAGCCAGTACAAACTTTTAAACAGTTTAATATTAAAATAACCAATCTTAATAAATATTAGTCATTCTAAAACTTATCTCAATAAATACTGAATAATTTAGAAGTTAAAAAAAAATCACAGAACAAAGAGTTGTTGTATGACTATAAAAGTTATATTTTATGTTCACATTCCAAAAACTGAACTTTTTTATTCCTTCTAAAATACCAAATACACTGGTTTTCACAAACCTTTGTAATAAAGAGTTATTTGGAAGTTGGGGTTTTTATATATATTTTACCTTGGATATTCAAACCCTTTTCTGTGGGTTTCCTTTTTAGTATTGATAAAAAGTATTCATTTCTTGTTTCTGTGTGCAAAGCTTTTAGAATGTGCTGGTATATTTTTGGCAAGGGACCATTAGAATGCTGATAATAGTAGAAGAGTAATTTTGATTTTGAAATTCTATTACTTAAGATATTTTTGGATTCCCTTAACATGACGAATATTGAAGCATGTTAGTACAATAATTACAAACATTTCCTTGAAGTCATTTTATCTGTCCACATTTCAAATAAACAAGGGAATTGGAATCTGAATATGTAGTGTTAGTTCTTTTGATGATCTTCTGAGTGCTAAATTTTAAAGCAATTTTATGAAACCCACTGGAAGATTTTTTTTTTTCCTGGTACCAATTCATTTTTATTTTGACTTGGTAATGAATGCTTACGATCTTGGTATGAAGTTGAAGTAAAATACTTGACTGCATAGCTGAAATATTTGTGAATTAATAGTAAGGGTAAGAATTGCAGTATGATGTTGTGTGAATTTACATTTAAAATAAATCAGTAACTGTTTAAAGCAGATAATTATCTTTTCAATAAAATGCAATATTACTGTATTTAATCAATTTTCTAAAAATCATTCTGAACTGCTTTTTATGTCATTGTGCCCAATTATTTGTGACATAGCAAAAGTTATTATAGGAAATTATTCATTTTGCTGTTATGCTTTTAAAAATCATACCACATTAAACATTTGGTGTCACAGTTTATCTCTTCTCCCAGCCAAATGAATCTGTTTCCCCCACATATAAACAGCATGATTTAGACTCTAGGATGAGATGCGTCTGGACAGCAGCAGCTTTTCCAAGTGTTCTTCCACCTGTGAAGGGAAAGGAAAAAATTCACGAAGTCACAAAAAAGAATGCACAGTTTACCAGTGTACCTATTTCCAGACTCTGGAAAGTATATCTACCAAATAAAAGGCCAGTGAAAGAGGAAGCACAAACATGGTAGCTGCCCAAGCAGCTGCCCAAAGCAGTCTTGGAATAGGCAGGATTTAGGCCTCCTGGTTTCCAGCCTTCCAGATTGAAGATTCCTAAGATCGGACAGCCACACCCTTTCTGTGTTGGGGATGCCCATGGCACCGAGTCCATATTCCCTCACCGCTCAGCCTCTCACACCTGTGGGAAATCCATGTCCAGGGACAGAGGAAGGCAGAGAGAAAGGCACCTGTCCAATGCAGCCAGGGACCCAGAGCTCCCTGGGGGCTTTAGACCAGCCGAGCACCTGGAAGAGAACAGCCATAATATTGGTCTTAGCTGATTCCCTAGGAAGTGAGTGGGTAGCAGAGAGCTCATCGTCAACCTGGAGGCATCTGCCCACTGCTTCAGCCCCTTTCTGTATCACAGGGAATCAGGCTGCAGGCAGGAGTTGGCACTTATAGGGATATATTTCTCCATTAATCAATAACAAGGAGCTGTAAGGAGAAAACAGTCTGGGATGAGAAACAGTGGGCTAAGGTTGGGTACAGTTGCCTGTCATTTGAGCTGGCTAAGATGAGAGAGGACTGGTATTAAACAAAAGTTAAAAGAAAAGTAAAATATGCATTGTGAGAATATTCATTCAGTGACTATTTACATAGGATTTTGAAGGTGTGTAGACATATGTTTAAAAGCCATAAAAAAGCTAAATAGTATATATATATATATATATATATATGTAAAAATATGCATATAAATTATGGGCAACTTTGATATTCTAAATCAGCTTTAAGTTATAAATGCTTTTTATTTTCTTATGTAAATTCTTTGTATCTTTCATGTTCTTTTCAAAGAACAATTATTTTTAAAATGAAACAGTTATTTAAAATATGGAGGGATTAAATGGTGCTTAAGGTGTTTAAAATGCAATCCATACCTAATCTAGAGAAAACATTTGGTGTATTCTTTTCTAATATAATCTTTTACAGCTGCATGTTCTTCGTGTTGTGTGATTGACTTGTCTTTACTAAAAATCTTTTTTTTCCTTTTATTCATCTATTCTACATAATAGCACCTAGTATTGGAGGGACTTCCTTAGTTCGCAAGACACTATTTATAACTTTGTATTTAATCTTTACAACCGTTCCGAGACATAGGTAAAGTGGGAGTTATTCTCCGTGTTTTAGAGATGAGGAAGCCAAACCACGCGGTCCAAGGATGTGGAACTACCACCGGGCGGGCCCCATACACTCAGACCTTTCCAGGTCAGGGATACCGGCCATCTCGGCCTCCTACACGCTATTCCGAAATGCGCACTGCTCCAGTGTAACCTGCCTGAATTCCGTGGGAAACAGAAATATTCCCCTGGAACAGAGAGAAAAGAGAGAGCAGTGAGTCTCACAGTCTGAGGAGATTGTTTATCCTCTAGTTTTCTACTCAACAAATGAAAATAACGATGGCTTACAGCACGAAGCAGTCCTGGAACCCGGTGGGGGGAACGCTGCGGAGGACTCAGCGCGGTTCTTGAACCCTGTGTCCGCGGCCCTTCTGCGCCTCGGGGCCCGCAGCCCCGCCGCGCCGGCCGGTCCCCGGGGGCAGATGCGGCCTGCACCCCGGGCCGGACGGCGCAGGGCAGCGACGCGGACTCCGGAGAGAGACTCTAGGTGTTTCCCTCCGTGTGATAGCTGGCTTTGAGAAAGTCACTTACCTTAATATACAAAAACTTCTCGTGATATTCTGAGCCTTTGTAATTTAAGAAATATAGAAAAGAGATGTTTAAAACTTTTCAAAAGTGTCTGCTTTGAGATACCTTATGACTAGTGAGCCTCGCTGAGATACAAACGAGAGCCGGGAAAAGGTTTTGGGTTTTTGTTTTTTAAAGTAACCCCTGAATTATTATCATTACACGAATAGAGCTGGACTAAGAAAAATCTACTCATGCTGTAAGAATTTTATTTGGAATAAATCTAAAAAATATTACGTACCTGCTATATTTTAGGTACAAAGTAAATATATATTTATGTCAAATCTTGACCTACTTGGTGAAAATTGTTGCAGCTTATTCAGTGATTCTCATTTATTTCCAAACCCTGCACATCCGTCATTTCTTTCCTCCTTATACAACTCTTGCTTAACCCTCTGTTTGCTGCTTCTACTGTGTCCTAAGAAATCCAAATTTAAATTAAGACAAATTTGTTTATTGAAATATTTTGTTTGCTAAACAATGCTTTTACCTCACCACATATATGAATCTGTCTCTTCTCACTTTTTTTTTGGCAACTCTTTCTAAATGAGCTCCAGTAAAATAATCAGTAGGCACAACTGTACCAATAAGACATGGCACTGCCCCCAGGGAGCGTAGACTCTGACAGAGGGATGCAGATTGTGTGCGTCCGTGTGTACCTATATGTTTTCATGAGTAGTATGTTGCAATTTTAATGACAGAATTTTAAGGTTGAAGGTTGAAAACATGTAAGCATAATAGATAAATTTTAGTAGGTATGGGGTAGGAAGGATAACAGAAGAGCCTATGTAGGGTTGTAGATATTTGCACTAAGAATTAAAATATAAATAGACATTTACTGGGCTACTAAACAATGAAAAATATTCCAGGCAGACGTAAGGTCCAAGCAGTGAAATCATAAAAGAATCAAGGCACTGGAAGTAATATGGGATAATGGGAATTTAGAAAGTAAGAAAGGTATAATTAGAAACATGTCTTAAGGTCTAGGAATGGGAAAGGCTTTGAAGAGGAAGATAAACTATTGTAAATAACTTTGAACTTCATCCTATAGTCATTGTGAGATTTTAAAGCAAAGGAAAACATAAGCTTTATATTAAGAAAAAAATCACTGTGATTTCAGAATGAATTTGGGAAAGGGGAGGGGAATGACTAGAGGCAGTAATCCAAAAGAGAGAAAACGTGAAGTTCGCCCCAGACCACATTGTGGGTAAGAGAAGGAGCTGGATATAAGATACGGGACACCCCAACATGTAAGAATCTGCAGCAACCCAAGACCTGGTATGGAAGGAGGTTAAACAGGAAGAAGCTAAGGTGTCTAAGTTGCACTTTGTTTCTACTTGGGTATTTGCGTGGATTTGCAGATTAAGGTAGGCAATAGCGGAGTAACAGTAAATAGGAAGGAAAAGATAATGTTTCATTTGAACAGATCAAGCTTGAGATACGTGTAGGCAACTTCAAAGGTTAAGCCACATGAAATTGACAATATTCTACCATTTTTGTTAATGAACCCACAAAACGTTTTACTTTATTTTCTAGGCTTAGTTGCTCACCACGCAGAAAGCCAATTACTGACACAAGGAGGATTGTCAAGGAAGAAAGGAAGTTTATTGTGAATGACGTCAACTGGAGGTGGAAGGACTGCCTCAAGTCCTCCTCCCTGGGCCAGTGCAGTGAGTGAGCATCATCACACGCTCGGGTGGGTGTGGGGCATGCAAAGGCAGTGAGAAATCATACTGGCACAGACATGGCATGATCAAAAAATGGCAGATAAGCCCCTCCTGAGGTAGAGATTCTATTAATACCAGTATAATGAGCTAGGGGTTAACATTGGTCATCCTTCTGGTCTTGCGCACATGCAGGTGTTGGGGAGTAGGTTGCTCAGTGGGCCTTGGGCAAGATTTATGGTGGAATGCCACTTATCTTGACTTCACTGAAGTGGTGTGAGGCCTTGTAGTTACCTTGTGGCTGCAAGGAGTTTCACTGTTTTTCAAAAACTACTCAAAAGGGATGGATCAGTGAAGAAGAAAGTCACAAAGCTCTGGTCAGCAAATCTCACTGGCCTGGGAACTTGAAACATAAGAGAACTGCAAAAAGGCATTTTTGTTCATGGAGCCAGTTACATTTTTATCTTTATAAAAGGCAATTTCATATGAAATAAGCTAATAAATATTTGCATTTATGTTCATAAGGAACCCACAAACTCAGTTCCTCTGCCTAGTCTCCGACTATGGCTCAATGTTCTGTTATAAATTCACAATTCTACAAGACTCGTTAAAATATTCTAATTAATAGAGCAGGGAAATAAACATGAAGGTAGTAATTCATTAATTAAAAAGCAGAAATAGTGAGATTTATATAAAATCCAGGAACTCTTTGCTTAGGATTCATGAAAGGAGACAAAAAAGTGACACCTCTAACCAAGAAAAGAGAAAATAGTAGAAGAAAATGGACATATAATATCAAATATGTCTCAATGTCTTTTCTGCTTGCAGAAAAAAATAAGTACCAAAAATAAAAGAAATACAATTTATTAAAGAGATATTTATATAACTGCTAATGAATTTGAAAAATTTCATGAAATTATGTATTTAAAAATTGGCTCAGACTGGTTTAGAATTGGAAAATAGCTAGAAAGACCCAAACAACCAAAACTGAATCAAGAAAATCTGAATAGATCTATTACAAGCAAGCAGATTGAATTGGCAACTTAAAACCTTTCCATGAAAAAGTCCAAACTCAGATGGATTGATGGGTGAATTCTACCAAACCTTTAAAGAAAAACTAATATCCGTTCTCTAGGATCTCTTCCCCAAAAATAGAAGAGTAGTAAACACTTCCCCACTTATTCTGTGAGGTCATCATTACCCTGATAACGAAGCCAGAAGGCATCACAAGGGGATAAAAAGGAAAAAAAAGACACTCTAGCAATGTGCAAAAAAGATTATATAGCATATTCAAGTGAGATTTATCTTAAGAATGCAAAATTAGTTTAATATCCAAAATTAATATACCGCTCAATGGAATGAAGAGTGTATTAAGATTTTTTTGTTTGTTTTTGTTTATTTGTTTTGTTTTGCTTTTGAGACAGCGTCTCATTCTGTTGCCCTGAGTTCCTGAGTTCCTACAAGCCTGGAGTGCAGTTGCCCAATCCTAGCTCACTGTAAGCTCAAACTCCTGGGCTAAAGTGACCCTCCCACCTCAACCTCCCAAGTAGCTGGGACTATAGGCATAGGCCACCATGCCTGGCTAACTTTTTTAATTTTGTAGAGACCAAAGTGTTAGGATTATAGCCATGAGCCACCATGCCTGTCCTTAAGCATGTCTTTTTCTTAATGTTTTTTGTTTTGTTTGTTCATTTGTTTGTTATTTTTGATTCTTTCACATCTGGGCCTTGTAGACTCTGGAGCAACTGCTCCTTGCAGAGCCAGTCAATTCCTAGAGATACCAAACAACTTGCCTGCAAGAACATCTTTCATGCATAGAACAGCCAGCCCAGAGCCCGCACACCCAAGCACCTCCTCTGCTGGGCTCTCACACTCAGGGATATATTCCCCAGGGTCAAGTAACCAACACTTAGACTACTAGGAGAGCCTGTAAGCCTCAGAGCCAGCTGAAATTGTTAAAACTAGCCAATTCTAAGCCTATTTAACCTACCTTGCCCATGTTTCCCCATGGAAACTGCAGCAAAGGCCCTTGCCCACTGTTTCCCTGGATCCTTCTGTCTCCTGGCAGACCCTGCTGCTTGCCGGCATGGCCCTGCATGGCAGAAACACCTCCTGTTTCTGGGGAACTCTAAGTAACTTTCTTCCTTCATGACAGTCATTTCCCTGTATGCGTGACTTACTATACAGAGTTTTTAAAAATCCCAAGTTCCCTTAAAACACAGAGAAGAGCCACATGATTATCTTAATAGACACAGAAAAGCAGTAGAAAAAAGCCAGCAGTCTTTCTTGATAAAACTACTCAACAAACTGGAGATAGATGGGAACTTTTTCAAACTTATAAAGAATATCCATGAGAAACCCACAGCTAACATCACATTATTGTTGAAAGACGGCATGTTTGTCCACTAATATCAGAAACAAGACACGGATATCCAGTCTTGCCACTTCTATTCAAAATTGTGCAGGAAGCTCCAGACAGGACGATCAGTCAAGAGAAAGAAGAAACAGGTATCCAGGCCGGAAAGGCAGAAATAAAAGTATCTTTATTTGCAGACCTTTTATATGGAAAATTCTAAGGAATCCACTAAAAAAACTATTATAAATAATATTTCGGCAGTTTACAAGACAGAAGATCAGTATACAAAAATCAATTTTATTTGTATACACTGGTGTATTAGTTTTCTATTGCTGCTGCTATAACAAATTACCACAAATTTGGGGGCTTAAAATAAATTAAATGTATTTTCTTTTAGTTCTGTGGGTCAGTGCATGACACGGGGCTCAACGGGCTAAAATCAAGGAGTTGGCAGAGCTTCATTCGTGTCCACAGGCTCAGTGGGATGATTTGTTTCCTCGCTTTTCCCAACTTCTGTAGGCCACGTGTGGTCCTGGCTCGTGGCTCCTGCCCTGCGTCATGCCAGCCTGTGCCTCCATCTCACTTCCCCTTCCTGGGAACTTGTGGGGAAATGGGTCCATGATTTCTTTTTGGAGTGATAAAAATGCCCTCAAATGGATTATGGTGGTGATGGTGCAACACTGCGAATACACTAAAATCCTTTGAATTGTGTACTCTAAATGGATGAATAAAATGATACATGAATGATATCTCAAGAAAGTTGTTAAAAATACAGAAAAAACAAGGACATTGATATGAATAATGTCTTCAGATAAATACAAATGAATATCAATTTCTATAATACAGCATTTTCACAAAACTCAAAATTATTATTTACAATTTTATTTTTTCTTCATAAATATTTTAAGTTCATAATAAAAATTATAGGAATGCTGATAAGACAACATAGTAAAAATCAAAGGAATTATGGTAAGATGACAGAAATAACTGAGAAAAAAATACCACCAAGAGACAGCTATAGTTCAAATATTAGGGTATAACTTTTATTCTCTATTAAGATATTTTTTAAGTGAAGCCAATATAAGACCAGCTTATATAAACTGCATAGGTACAATTTTTCTAAATGTAGTGTAAATGTGTTTTCTTTGATTATTTTAAGCATAATTTAACATCTAAATCAACAATTATTTGAGTAATCTTGTGTTAGTGTGCTTAAACACATGTGCAGAATATGGCAAAAACATCCACAATATTTCAAGAAATTATGAAAAAGTAACAGATAAGCCTCATGAGTTGATGAAATATTTTAATTGTGGTTTCAAAATTTGGCATTTAAACCTGCTAAGGTCTAGGTCAGCACTCCAGTGACTGGTGAGAGTGAAATGTTATTATGGTTTTTAAATGAGTGATGAACAATAGGATAAATGAGTATGACTTTCTAAATGCCCGGGTATAAAGGTTCTCATAGAGACACTAAGGGAAATTAAGAGGGTAGCAAATTTGAAGCATGGTAAAATAAATATTTCTTTATGCAACAGATAGTCACCTTGTAAAATTCATAGCCACAGAAAGATAGCTAAGTAAATATTGAGTTTTGGTAATTTTATGAATAATAATAAAGGTTTATGTTAACTAAGACATTTATAAAAGTGCTGGCAAACAGATTGTAGTAAGTGAGCTGTGCTGAAATGTGAACAGAAGGCAATATATTCATGAAAAGAGATTTGGTCCTGAAAGATACCAAAGGGAGGAGTCTGAGTTAAGACGTACTTTCAGCTTATGGACTGCAAAGGCTGTTCACCTGAGTGTCCGCTTACCTGTGTCCCATCCTAGATGTTCCAAGCTGGAAATGTTTATTTCCTTTGTGTCGTTCCTTGGTACATAAGGGTGACTCCCTTACATGGAAATCACGTGGAAAGGACTTGGCTTGACTGATTAACCGTCATGTGGCAGACCAAAGGGCTCTTTATCGTGATGAGAAGGTCATTTATCCCAATGCCATTCTGAGAGGGATGTTGAAATAAGGGTACAGCCGGGGCAGTGGCACCTGCCAATAGTCCCAGCTACTCAGGAAGCTGAGCTGGGAGGACTCCTTGAGCCCAGGATAGTGAGACCTTGTCTTTAAAAAATAAAAAAAAATTAAAAAATTAATGAAGAGATTGTAAAAGAACAAGATGAAGACGAGTATTTCCTACTTAATGGTTTTGCTGAAAACTTGACTTGAGAGATTCGAATTAGCCTGGTAGTAGACACTATATTTTACATTTACTTTTCCTGAATTTTCCATTAAAAATTCAGGAAAATGATAATAATAATCATTACCATTATTTTAAAGATAGTATCAAATAGTACCAAAGTGTACAGAGAATATTTTAGGCCAAATCTCAGCTGGAAGACTCACCAGTTTTAACATGATGGTAATGGAATACTAAAATTAGTAAGGCTACCAACTATATGCATTTTCCTCTGAAACAGAATTTTGATGCCCTCCAAATCATGAGGGCTAGTATTTATTTATTTATTTGTTATTATTATACTTACACGTATCAACATGTAATTCTGTGGGGTGGATGTGCCTTTTACACATTAGGAAGAAGGATGTAAGCAGGGCGGCAGAATAAGAGGTCCAAGCCTTCACTACCTGCCACAGAAATTTCAACTAGCAACTATCCACAAACAAGAATACCTTGGTGAAAACTCTCAAAATTGGAAATAAGCCTGGATCACCTGTGTTGTCCACAGAGCAGTATAAAAACCACATGGAAAGGGTAAGACAGTCTCATTTTGATCATCTCACGCCTCGGGCTCCTCCAAGTCAGCACAGTGCCACCAGAGATGACTCCCCAGGGACCATGGTGAGTGCAGAGGGAAAGGAGAACTGCAGGCTGTCATCCAGCTTCCCTTGCATTCTGGGATGCTTCCCAGGAACCCCTTTTGTTCTAACCTCAAGGGAAACACAGGAGGGAACAACACAGCTAGATCACCCGGGGTCAGGCAGAAACAAAGCCAAGGAGGTCGAGCCCACAGTCACCAGCGCATATCTTGGTAACTCCGAGTATTTGGCAAGGTTGGCACCCAGTTAGAGGTTTAACTGCATAACTTACAGCTGACGGCATGGCCCACCCACAGAGTTCATCTGGTCATTTCCAGAAGTAAAAGGAAGTTTTGTGTGGCTTGAAATCTTACATGGCCAACTTCCAGAACAAGCCTCTGACATACCCTGGTGCTCTACCCAGGGATAGAGATGCCACAGCAAATTTAGAAAAGAGCAGAGGCTAGATATGCCACAGCTGGGAGTTTAAACAGTGCTCAGATCAGCTTCAAAGCCCAACCAAAGTTCCCACCTGGGCAGGGAGGCAAACCTCAGCCACGCATTTCTACTAAGCCCAGCAGCTACTCCCATCCATCCTGATCAGCAACTCCACGTACCCTCAGGGATCCTCCTGAAGACCTGTCCAGCTGCAACCCAAAAATTGGCACCACCTAGCTCAGTAAAGCACTCTGTGGCCCAGCCGGATCAGAGGTAATTGCAGGGCCTAACCAGTAACTCAGCCTGATTGCGGAGCTCAGACAGTGGTGCCCAGTAGCAGAGCCCAACCAGCTCCCCCACCCAAACTCTGAGCAAAGACAGCAGCCAAGGCATCTAGAGAGCCAAAAAGCAAGCTCTGCCAGCCTGGGGCCATTATCAGCTGGCACATCTAGAATCACTAGACTAGACTAAATAGTGAAGGTCTATCCAGGCCAAACAACATTTGCAAAACCTGGAAACAGTGTATGCCTCCTCAAGTGTGCAGACACTAATGCAACAACACAAGAGTTACAAAGACACATAAAATCATGACACCTCCAAAAGAAACTGACAAAGATCCAAAAATGAACTCTAAAGAAAGGGAAATCTAAAAATGACAAGGAATTCAGAATCCTCATAAAGAATTTCAGCAAACCATAAGAATATAGGGGTTTAAAAATTAAATGAAATTTGGAAAACAATAATAAAATGATAAGTTTGATAAAGAAACAGAAACAACAAAAATAGAAATCCTAGAGATGAAGAAGACAGTGACTGAACTGAACAACAGTAGGAAACTTCAACAGCAGGCTTGACCAAGCTCAGGAAAGAATCAGTGAGCTTGAAGATACAACATTTGAAATTATCCTAGCAGAGAAACAAAAAGAAGAAAAGAATGAAAAAGAATGAAGAAAGACTAGGGGAATTATGGGACACCATCAGGAGACCTAACACGTAATAGGAATTCAAGAAGGAGAAGAAAAAGAAAAAGATCAAGAAAGTATATTTGAAGAAGTACTGGCTGAAAACTTTCCTATCTGGAGAAAGATGACAACATCCAGGTACAGGAAGCATAGATGTTTCCAATCAAATTCAACTCAAAGAGGAATTCTCCAAGACACATAATAAACTATCAAAAATCAAAGACAAAGAAAAAATTCTGAGAGTAGCAAGGGATAAAAAACACATTATATAAAAAGGGGTCCCAATATGACTATGAGTAGATTTCTCAGAAGAAATCTGAGAGGCCAAGAGAGAATGGGATAATATATTTCATGAGCTGAAGGGAAAAAAGAACAACCATGCCAATCAAGAATATTTTAGCAAGCAAATCTGTCTTTCCCAAATGAAGGAGAAATAAAAACTTTCCCAGATGAACAAAAGCTAACAGAGTTCACCACTGCTAGGCCTGCCTTACAGGAATTGCTAAGACGAGTTCTTTAAGCTGAAACAAAATGCTGCTAATTAATAATATAAAAATTAAAGAATCCACAAAACTCAATGGTATAAGTAATACAAGAATATAAGCTATGTTCAGAATATTCTAGAATTGTAATAATGGTGTTTAAAGCAATTTTATTTCTAGTATAAGGGTTAAAATAATTGTTAATAACAACTATAGGTAAAAAAAAAAGTGTCAAGAGATACATATTACAAAATTGCGTAAATGCTGACAGCAAGAACATAATATCTTGGGGGAGGGAATAAAAGTGTACAGGTGTACACAATCAAAGTTAAGCTGTTATCAGCTTGAAATAGACTGTTACCAGATGTTCTGTGTAAAGCTTCATAATAATCACAAAGCAAAAATCTCTAGTAGATGCACAAAACAAAAATAGGAAAGATTCAAAGAATACCACTAGAGAAAACCACCAAACCACAAAGGAAGATAGGAAGAGAGGAAGAAAGAAACAACATGTCCACAAAACAATCAGAAAACAATAATCAATGGCAGTAATAAGTTATTACCTATCAATAATTACCTTGAATGTAAATGCATTAAATTTTCTGATTAAAAAAATACTGAATGACTGAATTGATAAAAAACAAGACATGACTGTCTGCTGCCTACAGGAGACTAGCTCTAGCTTTAGGATGCATGCAGGCTCACAGTGAAGGGATGTAAAAAGATTTTCAATGCAAATGGAAGCCAAGAGAGCAAGTGTATCTGTATTTATAGCAATCAAGAGACTTTAAGTAAAAAATTGTCACTAGAGACAAAGAGAATCATTATATAAGAATTAAGGGATCAATTTATCAAGACAATATAACAATCGTAAATATATCAGCACCGAACATAGGAGCACCTAAATATATAAAGTAAATATTAAAGGGTCTGAAGGGACAGATGGACAGCGAATCGTAACAGTCAGGGACTTCAACATCCCACTTTCAGTAAGAGACAGATCGTCTAGACAGAAATCCACAAGGCGGCAGTGGACTTGGACAGCCCTTTAGGCCAGTGGACCTAACAGACACATATGAAACTTGCCACCCAATAGCAACAGCATGCACGTGCTTCCCAAGTGCACGTGGCGCATCCTCCGGGATAGACCGTATGTTAGGCACCAGACAAGTCTCGGCACATTTAAGAAGACTGAAATTACATCCAGTACAAATGAGGAAACAGAGGGACAAAGAGGAAAGGGAACCTCCCCAAGGCCTTCATGAATAAAAACTGAAGGAGCTTTAGTTCAAACGCTGGAAGCCAGGCCTGTGTTTCTAACTGGTCCTCTGTGCTGCCTTTTTCTTCTTCAGAGAGACAGGGTCTCGCGCTGCCCCCCCGCACTGGAGTGCAGCGGTGGTCGCAGCTCACTGTGGCCTGGAACCCCTGGGCTGGGGCGATGCTGCTGCCTCGGCCTCCCCAAGCGCTGGGATTCGGGGTGAGCGGCCGCAGCCGGCCTGTGCTGCCTTGGAAAGAATGCACCCCACCCCGCCCCACCGCACCTTAGCTCCTCTTTCTCCACGTTCTCTTGGGAATAAGCCGTTGCGCATCCGTCAGTCGCCCGACAAGAAGCTGGTGGCCCAGCCGCGGCCCCAGCAGACCAGTCCCGTCTGCTTGTGCAGGTTTTGCCATCTGTTTTCTTCATCAATACTCTTCTCCGCATCTTTTAAAGAATCATTGTTATTATGAATCTTGATTCACATATTTTCTGTCACAAGGCTTATTGGATCGTCTACGTTGTAAACTTCTAATTTGGATTTTAGGGTTTTTAAAAAAATTTGTTTTCAGTTTGGTACTATCTTCCCTTAATTCAGCTCCTTTATCTTTCTTTCCGGCTCGTGCCTCGGTCTGTCGCGTGCCACGCGGTCCCCGGCTTGCGTCCCTAGCAGCGCTGCACCCCGCCGGAGCCAGGGCAGCCCGGGCCGGTTTCGGGCGCCCCTCGGCTGCGTGCGCGAACCGGATTCTTCCGCGCAGGGCTCGCGGCATTTGCTGACACTTCCGTATTTCCTAGCCAGCCGTCGAGACGCGCCGTCAGGGTGCCGGGCGCCCGCCGCCTGTCGCTTGTCGCGGTGAGCGGACCCCGCTTCCGCTCGGAGCTCCCCGCCCGCCCCGCCGCGCCGCTGCCGGGCGGCTCCGCACCGGCTCTGCGGGGCGGGGAGCCTCGCGCTTTCCGGTTTCTCCAGCGGCCGGCGGCGGCGCGGGGAACCTCGTGCACACACGCCGCCGCCTCACCCGAGCTCTCCGTACCGGGCCAGGCACCTGCCCCCGCGCCCGCCCGCCGTGGCTGCGCCGGGACGTCGCCCTGTCCCCGTGCACCGCAGGGAATGCCGCAGGGAGCGTCCCCGCCCGATGACCGACGGAGTTGGTGGGAAAATCGCTCCACTCCGCATTTCCGTTTCCTCCCTGGGTGCCCCTCATCTCCTCCTGTGCCGGTCAGCGCTTACTGCTGGAAACTCGATGTCACCGCGTTGCTCAGATCGCGGGTGCCGGAGTCTGGCAGGATTAAGAGAAAAGCTAAGTGACCCAAGATTACAAAACAGAAGGAAATTTGTTATTTGCAACGACATGGACAAACCTGGGGGACATTATGCTAAGTGAAATGAGACAGGCGCAGAGAGACAGATACTGCATGATCTCACATACGTGAAGCCTAAAAACGTTAAAATCCGTGGAAGCAGAGAGGAGGATGATGGTTAGCGGGCTTGGTGGGGGAGGGAGGTTGAGGAGAGTGTGTCAACAGACACAAATTTCAGTTAGGAGGAATAAATTCAAGATATCTATTACATCGCCATGACAGTAGTTAATAGCAACATATTTTATTCTTGAAAAATGCTAAAAGGGTACATTTTAAGTGTTCTCACCACAGAAATGATAACTGTGTGAGGTAATGCATGTGGTAATTAGCTTGATTTAGCCATTCCACAGTGTATATATATTTAAAAACATCACATTGTGTTTGATAAATATGTACAATTTTATTTGCCAATTAAAAAATAAAAGGTTAAGAAATTAAATACTGAGAAATCCTTACTTTCCTGCTCTTAAAGCTCGGCTCACAAGTTTCAGAACATTGCCTCTGCTAGTTGGTGTTGCACAAAACAGGTCACAGAGCCAGCCCAGATGCAAAGAGGACAGAAATAGGCTCCATCTTTTGGTGACAGGAGTGGCATGTCTGCACAGTGGCGTGTCTGTCCAGAGAATTATTGGTGGCCATGTTGCTGACAAGCTCCCATGCCTCCCAAATAAACTGCTTGGAGAGGTTTAAACTCTTGTCTAAAAGGTCTCCTTCTTGGGGAACCCAACTTCAGGTAATGCTCTTAAACAGATGGCACCTAAGCTCAGAGTGCTGGACACTGGAGACCCACGTGTTTATTCCATCCTTGTAAGTTTGCTCCCAGGCTTACCCCTGTAGACCCAGCTCCATCTGCTGTAGTGCAGCACGAGATGCCTCTGGCTTTGTCTTAGACCACACGTGACTGACAAGACAGGGGACCTGTACCTGCCCACCCTGTGTCTGGGGATTCCAGGAAGCACCAGCTGATGGCGCTAGTGTTTCCCTGAGCCAATTGCTGGACAGAGTCATGAAGAATGCAGGTGGATAGCACAGTCCTGAAGGATGTGTGACCCCAGGAGTGGGGGACATCACTCCTGGGTGCCATAGAGGTCACTAAATCTGAGAATGGACAGGTCACTGGTGACAGTCTGGCTCCAGTGTCTCCCATGGAGCCCTTCCATGCCTGAGTGAAGGGCCCTCAGCAACCCCAGAGCAGTAGATTTACTGGGCCAGGGGGACCAGAGTGATAAGACTGCCTCCACATACTTGTCCCTTGACTCCTTCTCACGCGTCTGATGCCCCTTTTCTGACTCTCTTAAGAAAGAGGAGGAAGGTACAAGACCCTGCACCTCCAGGCTGCCAGTGGGCAGCTGCAGCAGCCAGCAATTCTGATGCCATCTGGGCTTCCGGGGGAGTCAGGACAGGATATTGGTCTCCCACAGAGACCTGTACTGTCTCACCAAGGCTTGAGTTCTTGTTCATTTGTAACAGTGTCTACCAAGAAGCGGCGTATGCAGTCGGTGGTGGGTAGTGTAGCGTTAGTACAGGGCAGCTTGCTGCAGAACGAGCAATCCAGACTGGACGTCATGATGGCTGGGCACAGCTGCCCCGTGGAGCTCCCATGGTGAGACTGCAGTGCTTGCAGGCAGCTTTATGTGTGCGTGTGCCATCTAAACACTTCAAGCGTCTGAGAAAAGGAGCAAGGAATAAAAGGAGATGGCAAAGCAAGACAAAGGAAGAACCTGGTCAAATTCCCCCATCAAATAGTATACCTCTGGCTTGCATTTGCTCAGAAGGAAAGAGATGGAAGAAACACAGCCCAGATAGGAACACAGACTTCGCAGAGCCTGGGGACACAGAAGAGCACATGTCTAGTGGTCCCCAGAGCTCGGTCAGCCTGGCCTGTTGCAGATATTAATCACCAGCCATGCTCACCAAGGGCCCAGCTGTTAGGAGCTGGATGAAGACCAAGGATCGAGCGAGTGTAAGGAAGGGCAAACGGTGGGCAGCCCAGCACATTAGCCGGCTCCTCTTTTCTCCCAGCCCCCAAGCGGCTGGCTTCCCTGCGCTCCTAAGATGCATGTGCTCTTGCTGCGCCATAAAATGCCCGAAAGGAAACCATCAGGTCAGACCTCCTCACCCCTCCTGACTCAGTTCTGGTGCTCAGCACATCCTCTGCAGAGCTCTTGTGCCCCTGGGAAGCAAGGCCGGGGACGGGGAAAGGATCTCCTGTGGCAGGACTGATGGTGTCTCCAAAGCTCCCATTCAGTTGCCTTCTCCTCGGCCTTATGTGGATCCCCTGGGCTTTGCCATGGTGGAAAGTCCTCAAAACCAAGTGCCCTCTAGGTAGGGCAAAAAAACCAGTGCTCTAGCCAGTGCCCTATTCTCTGCTCCTGTTGTGACCCCACGTGCCAGGGCACTGACTGTGGTTATCGTGGAGGGTGACGTAGGAACCTGGGTCTTAGACACCTCTGCATGGACCAAGAATGCTGAGGGCAAAGGAGAAGAAGTAAGGTGGCCTCCTGGGAGGACCGAACTCACCTAGCTTCATCTGTGCCCACCATCAGGGCTACCATCCACCAGGTGGTGCCTGTCCTTTGGCCACTGCTTAAGGAGGAGTTGGTCTGGGGCCAGCCTACTCAGCAATGGGTAATGTGCTATTTGCATTACTGGACACAAGCTCAGACACAGACCACTTGGTTCATGCAGGAAACAGAGGTGGGATGAGGCAAATAACCCTCTCTTCCTACTTTAATTAAGGTGAGGTCAACACATTTGTGATTCTTATAGAAAGGATTGCACTTAATGAGGGAATGAGGGACTGTGAGAAGTGGTGTCTGGTGGTTACCTCGAAAGACTCATCTGGGATTATCTAGAAATGAGTTCGATGAGGCAGACCCCCTTCCTGTAACTTCCCATGCCACTGGGGCCGGCTAAAATTGTGCCGGTTGGCACCTGAGCCCAGGATGTCTAGTATCTCTCTGCAGGTCACTAGCAAGCACGCCCCTCCAAAAGAGAAGCCAGGTGTCCCTCTGATGGTGTGTGCGTCCACAGGGAGTCCTGATGGGCTGCGACCAGGCCTATCTCTTCGCAGACCGTGAAGAGAGCAGGGACCACGAGCTTCCAGATGTCCTTCTGTCCCGGTGTTTCAGCCTGTAACGACATGTTAGTCTCAGTTTTATTTCACGTGCAGAATACAGCTCTGCCCAAGCTTGAGATAAAATATTCTCTTGTTTATCACCCAGTTCATTGATAAAAAATAATGCCAATATACTAAAAATATGAGGGATTCTCTAATTTTCTACGAATTTCAGGGCACAAAAATCTACATACACTGTGTATGCCCTGGTCTCTCTCTTTCTGGTGTCCTGATTCCTGGAGCTTGTCATCCCCAGCTGGATTTGGAAGCGGCAGCACGCCTCAGTTGGCGGGTGGCTGCCTGTGCTTTGAGAGCGTAGGACCGAGGTTTGGGGGTCTGGCCAGGAGGAACTGGGTTTGAAAGGCTCTCTGTCAAGGATTCTCCTAGGAGGTGTGAGGGAGAACTGTCACTTTGGCAACCAGACTCTGGGATGTGATTTCAGGAGGTCGCCCTAAAGAGAAAATTTTGCTGCATGCCTGTCACTCTAGGGCATAAATGAAGATGAAGTGCTTGTCCTCATCATTTCTTCCCTTTCTTTCCTCCGCTACACTGCTCTCCCCTGTTCCTCCCCAGCTCTCAGCTGCCGGGACTGGCTTCCTGGTTTTCTTCCCAGGTTGCAGGTGTGAACTCTTCCGCAGCCCCGGCTCCTCACCTCTCCGCTCCCAACAGGTCCTTTCCCTCCGTCCGTCTCTCTCTCGCTTCCCCGTGGTTCTCCGCAGCTCTCTTGCCTGTCCATGCTCTCCCTACGTGTAACGTTTCCTCAGGGTGCATTTCAAAGGTTTCCGACTTCCTGTGAACGTAAATGTCAGAGACTTTATGATTACGGTGCTGCGACAGGGGCTGTTCTTGATTATCATGTCATCTTCTTCCCCGTGGGTAGCTTGGATGAGGAGAAAATCCTAGCAGGACTTTGGCTCTTCCATTTGTAATGTGGGTAACTTGTATAAGACGAGGCACAAAATTCAGAGATTTGGGAAACTGCTCTAATAAACATATTATTTAGTCAGTTCAAAAATAAGATTTAAAGTGCTATCAGCAGGATATATGTCAAAATCAATTCAAATTGCAATCACATAAGCTACTGCATCTCTGTTTGTGTTAATACAAAACGACTCACTAACTTATTTGCCAAATGGGTATTTTACATGATTTCACCTTTGAGGAAAAGTAATGAGAGGAAAAAAAATATAATTCTAAGACAGTATCTTCAAAATATCATTGACTCTGGGACCCGCACTTCTTGGAAGATGGAGTAGACATATTTTTGCCTGTCCCTTCCCGCTAAGTACCCACAAAAGTCCTGGAGTCTATGTAAAGACCAACCCTAAGAAGATTCCAAAAGGCTGAGGCTGGCTAGTGACCTCAGGACTCAAGGAATGACACGGGTGAGTTTCCTGGATTTTCTTTTTGCCTCTTTGTGCTGGAAAAGCTGGCAACCAGCAAAGACAAACACGTCTCCCCCCATCCACCTGGAAAAAAATCCTCCTGTCTTTAGCCAAAGGACAAGGAAAGGGGCAGCCTAGCAAGACAAATCTTGTAGGCAATAAGAGCTCTACTGCAGCCCAACACCACAGAACACACGCCAGCCCCAGCCCTGCCTGTGCCCACAGAGGGTTAATGGGGAGGATAACCTTCACCCTAGAGAGGTTGCGCTGAGGTTCCCTCGGCCTCCTACTGGGCGAAGCCAGAGGAGACCTAGTGAAGAGTGGAGAGTAGAGTAGCCAGGGCAATGGGCCCAGACAAAAAAGCCACAGAGATTGAACAGGAAGGAATGAAACTGTCCTCTTTGCAGACGGCATGCTTGTCTACGTAGAAAACACCAAGGATTTACAAAATGCCTCCTAGAACTAATTGGGTTCAGCAAGGTCACAGGATACAAGTTCAACAATATTTCTATAGAGTAGTTGTGAAGACATGAACCCTGAAATTAAAAACATAATATACCATTTACAATGATGTAAAACATGAAATAGGTGCAAATCTAATAAAACTTGTACACAAATTGTATGCTGAAAACTACAGAGCACTGATGAAAGAAATCTCAGATTTAAATAAATAGGGACCATTCTAGGATCAGGTACTGAAAGATTTAACATAGTAAAGATGTCAAATCACAGAAAAATGATGTACAGATTTAACACAATTCCTGTCCAAATACCAGTGGTGCTTTTTGTAAGTAAAGACAAGATTATTATAAAATTTATATGAAGAAGCAAAGAAACCAGGACAGCTAAAAAAAATTTGGAAAAGGAACTAGAATAGCTAAAACAGTTTTTCAGAACAGTAGAATGAAGTGGCAGGAATCAGTCTACTTGATGTGGAGACATATTATATAGTTATAGAAATGAAGAGTGTGTGTTGTTAGTGGTAGCAGAGATACGCAGAAGCAACTAAATCCAACCAAGTCTGGCAAAGGTTCAAAAGCAACTCAATGGAGGCAAGTGAGTGTCTTCAAAAATGAAGCTGGAGTAATTGGACATCTAAAGGCAAAAAAAACAAAACAAAACAAAACAAAAACACTCCATCTAAGTCACATATGAAATTATACAAAAATTAATATTTCACAAAATTAGTATACAAAAATTAACTCAGACTCAAAACAGATCACAGATTTAGGTATAAAATGTAAAACTATAAAATTGTTAGGGGAAAAATCAAAAGAGAATGTCTTTAGGATCTACTAGATAAAGAATTCTTAGATTTAACACCTAAAGTAGAATCCATAAAAGGCAAACTGATGAATTGGATTTCGTCAAAATTAAAAACTTTGGCTGTGCAAAAGACCATGTTTAAATGATAAAAAGACAAGCTACAGACTAAACGTAAATATTTGCAAACCACATATCCAACAGGGAAATAGTATGTAGAATATATTAAAAATTCTCCATGTTCATCAGTAAACAACAATCCAATCCAATTAGAAAATGGGAAAAATATATAAATAGGCATTTGAATGGTGAGGATATAGAGAGGGCAAATAAGCCCATGAAATTATATCCACTATCATTAGCCATTAGAAAAATGCCAATTAAAACCACAATTCCTACATACCTCTTGGCCTAGTTAAAATAAAAAACAGAGAAAATAGCAAATGCTGATGAGGATTAAGGAAAATTGGATTGCTCATAAATTGCTGCTAGGAGTGAGAAATAGTAAGGCCACCCTGGAAAACAGTTTGGCAGCTTCTAAAAAACTAAACATACAATTATCGTATGACTCATCAGTTCTCTCAGAAACCTGCACGCTAATGTTTCTAGCAGTTTTATTCATAACGGCAGAATACTGGAAACAGTCCAGATGTTCTTCAGAGCAAACTGCGGTACACCCATAGCATTGACTAACACTCAGCAATAAAACAGAACAAACTGTTAATACACACACAACCTGGATGAATCTCCAGAGGATTATGCTGAGTGAAAATAGCTGATTTTAAAAGGTTACATTCCATTTATATGATATCATTAAAATGGCATTCTATACAAAGGAAGAATGGATTAAACGGTTGCCATGAGTTAAGGAGGCAAGTGGGTGCAGCTACATGGGAATATTTGTGGTGGTAGAGAATATTCTGTGTCTTGACTTAATTAATGTCACTATCCAGGCTGCAATATTGTGCTATAGTTTTGCAAGATGTTACTGTCGGGGGGAAACAGTGCAACAGATACACAGGATCTCTCTATGATTTCTAACACCTGCATGTGAATTTACAATTATCTTAAAATAAAAGATTTAATTAAAAAGTTCTCCCTTTCCAATATATACCTGTATGAGGCTGAATTTTCTTCATAAGTTTCAACCAAAACACCATATGGCAAATTATTCAAGGCAAAAGCTGATATGAAAATCCAGCTGACTTCTCTTATGCCAGGCATTAAAAACATTTGCAAAACCGTAGAGCAATAATGCTGTTTTGAGTATATATACATATTTTAGAAAATATACATATTTTCTTTAAAATATGCTTTTTATGGCAACATGTAAGACTTTCTTATTGTTAATTTCAATAAATTATGAAAATGTTTTGAAAATATATCTATTTTTATTTCCAATGCAATAAATAACGACAGATAAAACCTAAGAGTTCAAAGGAGTCAGAAGAGGGTAAGCTTTGATATCTATTGCATTAGACATTGGTCAATGCTCGCTGAATATATTCAATCAGTAGTTCATTTGCATTTATAGACATATTTTAAAGTATATGATCCTTTCCAAAATGTAATATGAGACAGAATAATCAGAGGTTTAAACATTGTAGCAGCATTTAATTTAAACACAGATCCTCAAATATTTCTAAGCAGAAACCATTAACAGGCCTTATTTCCAAGATGTCATGTTAAACTTTGTCTCATTTTCTGATTGGAAATTGCAGACTTCATAAATGCATATTTAGTTCATCTAAGCATTTAACAGTCGAAGATCCTCCATAGAAACAGACTGCCCTAGGGGCAGCACAGAAGTTAATGACTCAGTGACAGATATCTCTGATGAGGACTTAAATATTGATGTTTTATTTATTTATTATGCAGGAAGATGACATTTTACCCTTCAAGCCGATTCGCAGGAAGACTGCAATTATTAGTCCTCCTGGGCACTAGTTTTTCTTCCTGGATGTTCCTCTATGTATTAAGAACCTTGCTCATCTGAGATTTTTCTATTCAAATCTTTTCCCCTTACCACAGATAAATTTATTTAAAACAAACACAACAAATTCAGGTGTCAGCCCTTTGTAAATAAGTGTTTAAAGCAAAACTGCACTTTTGTCATAGGTTACCATTAAGGGAAATCTAGAAGATTCAGCTAAAGTTGACAAGTAGGACTTGTCTGCAGCGAATTTGTGTCCACAACGCTGTTTCCTTGTAGGGCCGCTTTGGAAGCCCTTCCCTTGCGTTACCCCTCTGGGTTTTAAGGAGTGTTTGTATCTGGTGTAGTGGCCTTTGGGGTGTGCCACGCAGCTCCTTCCCACTCCCCACCCCGGGACTGAGCACTCATCGCTCTGGGGCCTGGCAGTGCTCACAGCTGCAAGCTAGAGAACCATCCTACAGTGATGAGAGCTGCCACAGCCCAGGCGACACCCCCTGTCCAGAGACAGCCCACCTCCTATGACTCGTCAGCAGGGGGTGGAGAAAGGCTTGCCCCTCCACCCAGTTCAGGACAGCTACTGCGGACAAGATGCCCCCGGCTGGGACCGCCTGTGTCCGAGCGCCTCACAGCTCACCCTCACCCTGGGCAGTCCCTTCCCTGCACCTTGGTGCAGGCGATCTCCATCTGGGAGTCGGCCTACCAGCCACTTCAGGGTACCCACCCACAGATAATGAATAATCATTAATTATTACATACTTATTAATAACTTTATAGTGGAGAAACCTGGCCGACACTACCTGGACGAAGCTGATGAAAGCTAACGTGGTCCCTCATGGTGGGAAAGTGCCTGGTGACGTGATGCCCGAGAAGACCTCAGCACCACCCTCATCTAACCACCAGGCGGCAGCAGAGAGATCTGCGCCCGGCCACTTCCCACAGGGCGGGCCGCGCTCTTCCGAAATGCCCGGCGCTGCAGACAGAAAGACAAGGGAGCTGCTCCAAATCAAAGGAGACAAGAGAGAGATGAGTGGGGCCAAATAATCAGACCTTCCTGGCAACGTGACCAATTTTTCTTATTTACCACTATTTTTACAACTTAAATTTTATCTTAATGTTGATATCGATGTGAGACGTTTGTTCCCAATTATTTGTTATTTTTTGTGCTTTGGTGCCTCTTCCATTATACAAACCATTTTACTTCAATTAAAATGCTCAATTCAGTTCTTAGCTTGCTCAATCACAAAGTCTTTCCTTCTAATGCTTTGTCACTTTGTCACTCTTCACTCTGGTTTTCCGTTCAGGTGGCCTTGTGTCTCTTTTTGTGAATTATTTTTCCAGAAGTTTCTTCTCGGCTTTTTTTCTCAGACAGCTTCACTGGCTAGTATGTCATGAGTTTGTATCTTTGACTTCGGATGCCCTTTCCCTCACCTAATATTTACCTGGTTACATGATTATAGGGTCACAACAATTCTCAAATCTCTGTGTTTGGACTTTAGAGTGATTTGTGTTGAGCATCATGCCCTCCTGACTTCTCTATTCATTCATTCATTTGTTCAAATAAATATTAAGAGTATTAATTTATTCATACTATTTATAAATTTCATAAATTCAAATTTCATAAATATATTCCTTTATTCATAAGTAGTCATCATATTTATTGGGCACCTACTATTGCAGACACGGTGTTATTCTGCCAATATGGGGGTGAACAAAATAAACACTACGTTTTCTGATAATGTATCTTTTTAGATTTTTCACTTTACTCTTAAAGTTGAAAATTTTCACCAAGTTGTGTGTTGGTCTTAGTTTACTTAATAGTGATTGCTCATCTCCTTCAAACTACAAATTTATTGTTTTCTCCTGCTCTGCAAAGTTGTTACTATTTTTGTCATTGTCTTCCTTTTAATTCATATTTCTATTTTATGCAGATTAGAAGTTATTGATTTATATTTTAACTATCCACTCATTAATTTATTATATTTTTTCTTTTGACATGTTTAACTTTTTGAATTTTTCCTCTGATTTGTTCCTTAGCATCCAGGCTGATGTCCATCGGCCCTACATAGTTTATATAAAGCCATTACATAATTCTCTTGTTCTTGGGTTGTTTCCTTTTTTATAATAGTCAGCTGTTCTCCATCATGGCAAAATTTCTAAAAATTCTTCATTTTACTTGAAAAAATTGTTGTAAAACAATAAGCTAGTCTTATTTCTTAAAGTGACACTGTCCTCCCGAACTGCAATGTCTTTCCTCATATATGAATTTTTTTCTCTCTATCCGAACTTTGCACAGTCTTTTGTCCTCATCCCATATTTGAAATTTAGATGGTCTGGACTGGCGTGAATCCAGGATAAGGGAATCTGGGTATAACATATGAAGAATATTTTCAGTTTATTCCTGTTATTCAATGCCTCGTGGATCCAGTGTGGAGGCACTTGGGGGAGAGGGTTCCAGCCACAGTCAAGGGGTTCAGTGGCAAGACGCTGCCACTCATATTCCTGCACGTTTGCTGTGGTTTTCACAATTAGCCAGGGCACTGCTAATTTCTGGCTGACATTTCCATAGCATCTATTCTTCACTGGATATAATTTTAGCCAAATGTATACTTTAAAGCTGCATCTCCAACCCCCAGGCCATGGACCAGTACCCTTCCGTGGCCTTTTAGGAACTGGGCTGCACAGCAGGAGGTAAGGGGTGGGCGAGCAAAGCTTCATCTGTACTTACAGCTGCTCCCCATGGCTGGCATCAGTGCCTGACCACCTCCTGTCAGGTCAGCGGCATTAGATCCTCACAGGAGCGCGAACCCTATTGTGAACTGTGCGTGCGAGGTATCTGGGTTGCGGCTCCTTATGAGAATCTAAAGCCTGATGATCTGAGGTGGAGCTGAGACGGTGATGCTAGTGCTGGGGAGTGGCTGCAAATACAGATTATCATTAGCAGAGAGGTTTGACTGCACAATAAATGTAATGCGCTTGAATCATCCTGAAACTATCCCCCCGCCACCCTCCAGTCTGTAGAAAAATTATCTTCCTTGAAACTGATCCCTGGTGCCAAAAGGGTTAGGGACTGCTGCTTTAAGGCTTTTAAGCTTTTAAAATAAATACAACAAATCCCCCTTTAGCAATATAGTCAAAAGGTCATAAACTGACAATAAAATAAGAAGACAAGTTAGAATGTGTGCTCAAATTTGGATATGACTAAAAATATTTTTAATGTAGCTATAGCCAAAACTTCCAATAACCTTTACATTCAAAATATAATATGATATTATCTTAATCATAGAATAAGCAACATGTAGCCTGTCCTCAAAAGTTCTGTTTGAATGTCTACCAATTTTTTTCTTTTGTAATAATTAGTAGTTAGTTCATATGGCATTATAAGGGATCCCAAATAAGCAAAATAATATTGAAAGGATAAACAAGTTGAAGGATTCACATTTTCTGATTTCAAAACTTACTGTAAAGCCACAGTAATCAAAACCAGGTGGTACTGGACAGACATATAGACCAATGGAAAAGATTCGAGAGTGCAAAAATAAGCCCAGACACCTATGGCCAATTGATTATCAGAATGCCCAGACCATCCAATGTGGTAAAGAATGTAAAAGAATCAAGTTGAACCACTGACCTCACTCCAGATGTAAAAACTAACTCAATATGGATTAACAATCTAAATATAAGGGCTAAAACTGTAAAATCCTTAGAAGAAAACATAGGGGTAAATCTTTATGCTCTTGATTTGGCAATGGATTCTAAATTTAGACATTAAATTAAAGTCATGTGCAACAAAAGAAAAAAATAGGTATGTTGGATTTCATAAAATAAAAAGTTGTTAGGCAACAAAGGATGTTATGAGACAACTGACAAGACAATCTATAGATTGGGAGAAAATATTTTTAAATAACATATCTTATGAAGATTTATTTTCCAGAATATCTGTAGAACTCTTATACTCAACAACAAGAAGCAGACAATCGAATTTAAGAAAAATTGTGCAAAGAACATGAACAGACATTTCTCTAAAGAAGATATCCAAATGGCTTAGAAGTACATGAAAAGATGTTCATGATCACTGGTGACTAAGGAAATGCAGGTCATAACCACCGTGAGACAGCACTTCTCACCTAGTAGAATGGCTGTAATTCAAGTAAGGAAAATATTAAGTGCTGAGAAGGTTGTGGAGAATCTGGAGGATCTCTTGCAGTTCCTCAAAAACATTAAGTGAGGAATTGCTGATGAACTCGAGAAACACGCTAAGTGAAAGGAGCCAGACACAAAAGGTCACCTACTGTATGATTTCTTTTCGGAAGTATACAGGATGGGCAAATCCTTAGAGACAGCATATTAGAGGTTGCCATATGGAGGGAGGGAGAAATGGGTACCTGGTGTTCTTCTAGGGTGATGAAAATATTCGATGCTAGAGAGGTGGTGATCACACAGCATTTTGAATGCAATAAATGCCATTGAATTGTGCACTTTAAAGTGGGTAATTGTATGTTACGTGGCTTTTATCTACATAAAAATGTGCTAAGAGACCAAAGTAGTTCAAAGGAAAATTTGTTTTCTTATAGTCTTTTTTTTATGTTCTTGAGTAGTACCCATATATAGTTGCATTCTGGGTATTATTAGTTTTCAAAAGGAAAATGATTTCTTTCAATTTATTGGCTATTATTATAAGAAAGAAATTTTGTTATTAAGATAAAATACTTTTCAATCACTTTTTAAAGCAATAAATTAATTTTGTTAATATAATTTCTCTTTCAAGTAAGAGTTTTTCCCTGTACAGATAGTTCTAAGTGATATAATCTATGAATTTCTCTAAATAGTTTTAATGCATGATACTATAATAATGCAAAAGTATCAGTGGATTTTCCTCCTAAATGTTTAAAGAGTAGAATAAAATTGGAGAAACTAAATTTTTAAAGTAATTTTAAATTAAAAAAAATGAAACCTGGTATGCAAGTGCTGATTTACTAATTCTAAAGATATTTCTGCCCACTAATTACCACATTCAGTAAGTAAAATGGTATAAAAGCATCCCATTGCATAATTCTTCTGAATCCCCACACAATGTGGGAAGGTGTACAAGACTTTGGAAAAGTGGAAAAGAAAAAGGAAAACAAAAAAAGCATGTTGTTGCTGTCTTTACAAAAACAAGAAAATTGAACTCTCTCAGCCGTAACTAGAGTTACTTCAAACATATATTGCCGGGCAGAATATTCCTTTTGACAGAGCTCTACCTGCTTAGTCCTTTGCTATCCAGTGATTCTCCTGGTATTTGATCAAAGAGAAAGAATATAACCTAGGAACTGTTATCTATTATGGGTCGTTATGAACTCAGCAGCCTTTGGGAAGTTTTAGAAGAGAAACTATTATGTGTGAGTGCTTTCGTAGATTGAAACTGTGATTGTATTTAGGGTTGAATGTGCATGTTTTATTTCAGGTGCAAACAAAACAAATGTATCCAACCAATATACAGGAGGAGTTTCAGATTAACATTAAGTATCTTTATGTCTTAAAAATATAGTCAAGAAAAATAATAGTTTTTCTAAGGCTATCTTTGGAAATGTGCTTACCAGTATATATGAAATTGTTAAATAAACTTTATAGGAGGCTGTTTATTTGGACTGAACTCCTGCACTATGCCCCAGTGGAACAAATCAAAAGGAAGTCTCTCATGGTAAATTCTACATCACCAAACCGAAACTAAGTTGTTCATCTGATCTTTGGAGAAATGAAGAGAGATATAATAGCCAAATCCTCAGACAGGCCAGTTTTAACTAGCATGGTAAGGACGTTCCCTCTGTTTTAACTCTTACAAAGAAAGTAAGCTGATCTTAATCAATCCGATGTTTGTTTTGTGCTGTTTCCTCTTCTTGTTCAAGATACCTTAGGGAAACCATTGTCTTTCATGCCCAGTGCCACGCTTATTTTTAGATGAGTTGGTACCTGATTCGTGAATTGAAAATCAAAGCCACTTAGATCATTTAACTAAATTTGTTGTCATGTTTTCTGACAAGTTCATAGCATGAAAATAAAAATAAAATATGTTATAGTCTCAAATGATTGAGTTTTTCTAGTAATAAACGTGGGTTTTTAGTAGTTATCATTCGGGATGGAGGGACTCCTTTTACTCTGCTGGAAATCCTTTGACCCTGAAACAAAGTCACCCCACTGAAAATAATTTAATCAACAAATTTGTTGAACCACTTGGTAATAAATTTTTCCTTTAATTTGTGAAACATTTCCCTTTTGCTATTAAATCTTATAACATGACATTTGCATGAAAATCAATTGTAGCATCTTAGAGGTGACTTTGAACAGGTTTCCGCTGAATAACTTCAAATGTGAGCATCAGTGCATAATCCACAAATACTATGATCACAATGTACGTGCAATTATTTTTAAATAGCATTGCTCTTAATTGTATAGAATTATTATTATTTTTTAGGAAAGAATAATATCTTAAAATTTTAATGAACTTTCCTATACAAATATTCTAGGATAATGACAGATGGTGCAAGTATTTTCACATAATCAGATGGAAGACAGGATAAACTAGTCATGTATAAGCAACAGATGTGTGCTTACAACAAACATACTTTGGAAACCTCTTCTCTGCTAGATGCACATGGATTAATATTTGTAGACAGTTGGCTTGAATTTGTAATGGCACTAAGGAATACAATCAGAGTAGATAGAATGTTTTTAAATAACTTAATCTTTGATAAATGTCTAACTTGTCTTTCATATATTTAGCAGATATGTTCCGACTTTGTATAATATTTAAGTGATTAAAATAGAATAAGGTAAGAAATAAGATTCCAACCCAAAACAGGCTGTCAGGATCATCCCCCTGCTTACTGGGAGCTGTTATCAGTGTGTGCAGTTGCCAACTTTGACCTTAATCTAGCAGCAATGGCAAATCTGACAGATACTCGCAATGAGCGATTGCTTGACGTATTAGGAAGCGTTTTGATTTGACAGAAAGGAACAAAAAACATTTTCTTTAATAATGTGAACTGTCAGAGAACACAGACCAGCACTGACCCCTGAAGATTCATTGTTCGTTCAAGATGGTTTAGGGCAGTTCTGGTTCTGACAGAAGCTATACTTTTCTAAGCGGACTACTCAGATTTGAATAATAAAGCTGGTATGTTTGTAGGAAAAAATAAAACCTGGTGTTGTAATATAAAATCTTAGGCAAGCTGTTGCCCAGGGATTTCATGATGCCACGTACATATTACGTGCAAAGCCACAGGCACCTAGACATGGCTGAAACAACAAACCGGAAGTGACTAATCCTGCAAAAAGGGGCCAACCCCCCAGCTGCAATGTGAACTGCTGAACCCATAGATAAAACACAGTTGCCAAGAGAAGGCAGAGTGGGGCATAATTGCCTAAACTTTCCTCTTGTCATGAAGGAAACTAAGAATTGTTTGACATTGAAAATGAAGGTCCCTAAAGAAGAAACTTCTATCTTTCACCATTAGGAACTAAAAAGAAAGAAATTCAGACTGAGCAATATTCCAGCCACTGTGATGAAGAAATATCATTAGCTCCTTAATGAGAAGGAACTGAAGACACGTATTTTAATAGACCTTAAATCCTCATGTGTCTTTGTAACCAATTGTCTGTAGTTTTCATTACAGAGTGGGTGTTCAGTCTCCACTTGTTTTCACGTTTCACAATTCAGAGTAGAATAACCCTCCACATTTCAGTAAATACAGATATATATTAGATAAAATGTATCCTCTTTGATAAGTAGAATCAACCTTTAAACTCCCTCCCTGGGCAAAATCCGTAAGGAAGTACCTTTTCATTGTTAGTTATAGTGACTCCTGAGATGGAGTCCCATCTTACAATGTATGTCAAGGTACCAAATCTGCTTATTTATCTATTTACTTGTTTAATCAAAGAAAATAGTGAATATTCTTATGTTTGAAAGTGCCCTTAAATAAATAAACTTGCTTAAAGTGGATATTATTACTTATTATATCATAAATGTGGTATTTATGAGCAGGGAGAAATTTAAACAGTAAATTAATTATTAAATTTAAATCATATATTCATTATTAAAACAGTAGTTCTATTTTAAAAGGTTGCTTGGAAAAGGAGAAACAAAAGTAGTTAAATCACTCCATCTTTCAAATACAGAAAATGAATTAAAAGCAAATAACAGTAAACCATACCAGTTAAGTAAAATAATATTGATACTTTCATAATCTTAAAGCCAAAAAAAGCTTCTCTAAGAATATTAAAAGTGAAACAATATATATTATATGTTGAAAAACACCACTAGCACAACATAAAATCAGGTGACAACCTGGGGGAGATTCAACGCATATAGTAAGAACAGCAACCTTAATGAAAGTTAGAGAAAGATAAACAACCCAAAGAGAAACAATGGCAAAATCACGAACAAATCATGCACTAAAAAAGCCCATTGAGCTGGTAAAATTTTTTAAAATAAATATTCAAATTTCCTTGTAACTAAAGGAAAACAACCTAAAGCAACGATGAAACTTTATTTATGGGTTATTCGAACAGCAAATACACCTGAGAAAGGACATGCCCAGCAGTGACAGAGGCATGGGGACCGTGGATCCTCATAAACTGCCGATGGCCTCAAGGATTAGTTAATTTTCCCACAAGTTATATAGCAGAGGGTACTAAAATAAAATTCTCATAAGCCACTTCCAGAAATTTATCTCTTGTAGATATTTGTGGTTTCGTAAATCTCGGTATATCCATACAACAGATAATTGGAATTAGTGGAAACATGTATAACATCACAGTATTAACAATTGATTGATTGCCTCAGGAACTACTAACAACCTGTTTTATTTTATATTTTCCCTTTCTCCATTATTATGAATTTATCTTAAGAAAATAACCTGGATTCTTCACATGAAAACATTTATGTCAACATTTTTCTTATGTATAACAATCTGAAACTCTCTTTGTGTCTCATTTGGAATTGGTTAATAGATTATGACACACTGATATGGTAGCACCTCTGGAAGAAATGTTTCAACTTTCTGATAGTACATCATTAATGTGAAGTGTACTCACACACTCACACACACAGTTACATTCAGTTATATATCACAAAAAGAAAAATGTCTGTGAAATCGATAGCACAATTCTGGTGAGGGATTTTTTTTTTTTTTTTTTTTTTTTTTAAACAGAGTCTCAGTCTGTCACCCAGGCTAGAGTGCAGTGCTGTCATAATAGCTCACTGCAGCCTCAAACTCCTGGGCTCGAGTGATCCTCTTGCCTCAGCCTCCCGAGGAGCTGGGACTACAGGTGAGCACCACCATGCCTGGCTAATTTTTTTTCTATTTTTTGTAGAGACAGTTCTCACTCCTGCTTAGGCTGATCTGCAACTCCTGGGCTCAAGTGATCCTCCTGCTTCGGCCTCCCAGAGTGGTAGGATTACAGGTGTGAACCACTGCGCCTGGCCATGGGGATATTTTTAAATAGCATGAGTTGGGTTAATTTTTAATGTTAATATTTTCTTTCTACTTTTAAGTACTAACTTTTATAGATAAAACTGCTACCCCCTCAAATATGTACAGAAATTGTTTTTGCTTCTGTGCATCTGTGCTTGTGCTTCTGTGATGCACGTGTAACAACGGGCTGAAACAGTCCTTAATCACAAGGTCTTTGGTGGAAAACAGCACTCTTTTGTCACTGGACAAGTTAAGTTGGTCTATTTGAAGAACTTACAGTATTCATTGGATACCTCAGCACCATTTGTCTTGAGGACTTTGGACAGTATTGCATATAGCTTCATTCAGGGTAGGAACCATAAATATTTTTTCTGACTTCTGGAATGGAGGAACAGTAATATAAAGCTAAAAGACTATACTAAACATCTTTTCTTTGTAATTATTTCTTGGACAACAGTGATTTTTTTCTTCCACATCGCTTTTTTCTAAGTTAATATAAACCAGTTTGGGTATATATTTATATAAAACAGGTTAGGATAGATCTACCACACTGCAGCCCGCCCTACTTTCTTCATTTTATTTCAGGCTACATGAATCATTTATTTATTAATTTACTTTAGAAGATTTGCTGATAATTTATTCTTTTAAAAACATTTAAACTGGGTAATGGAGTGAATACACCTGAGAAACGGTATTACATTCTGGGAAATGTAATTTGTAGAAACTTCATGTAATCACCACAAAAAGGGAAGAAGCAAAAATGAGATATTTGAATTGTGAAACAAATATTTTACACGCATACTTTTAGGTTCTTAACACTTATGTATGTTTTTATTTAAAGTAACCTATTAATAAATCCTGAAGTCCTCTCATTAAAAAAAAAAGTCATCATCCTTCCCCTCTTCCGTTTGGTAAATATATGCTAAAATGTGTTGGCACAGCATAGGAAACACAAAAACTACACAAAATTGCTAATATAAAAAGTGTAATTTCCTGTGGGTTTGCTTATGCATTGATATGTGCACTTAAGCAGTGGTTTTGTGCAAACTGAGTAGCAATGTGAGGACAGTGTTAATAATCGGGAGGGAAGCTGATGTTGGTGGCCCCTCCGCAGTGATGAAGTGCTGTCAGCCGGGGTCAGCCAAATATCAAATTTCTTATTCTAAAGATGTTTTCTTATATTCAGTAGCTGAATATTCTTGGATGGGAAAATGTGGATTTTTATAATGATTTTACTGAGATAATTGGTTAACCAATTAGGGAAAATATTCTTTTTCATTTTCAAAATTTAGAATAAACTATAGATGAATTTTTTTAACTTTAAAAAGTATTTGCTGGTTTAAAGGAAAATAGTTGCTTTTTGCTTATTTATTCTACAATTAATCACCTTAATGGACTCTTACCTGTTCTATTATTTTTTGTTCCTTATTTTTTTGGTATTTGGTTATACAGTCATATCATGTACAAGCAATGACCAACTTGTCCTCCTGTTTTCAATAGATATTCTCTTATATTTGGTCATACTGCTTTGCTGTAATTTCCAGAAAATTACAAAATGATACAAGTGAGTCTTTTCATACCCTTTGTTTTGGAGGAAATCTCTGGGGGGTTTTTTTGGGTTAATGTAAGGTCAACTGCAGTTTTGAATTATTATTTTACACTTTAGGGAAACACTTTGAATCATTGGATACTAACTGGGCTTTGGTCAGAAATTGATTTGGAATTTTACTTGTACATCAATAATTTAAATATCTGTTTTATTTTACTCTCAACAAAGTACTTTTATTTTCATCTCTGATTTTAAGAATAATTCATATTCATTGGAAAATAATTCAAGCATTACAAGAAGCTACTTAAGAAAAAGCAATATTACTTATAAGCCCATTAAAACCAAATTGACATAACAATGTGTAGATTTCAATTCTTTTCCATGAGATGTCCATAAACATAAGACTCTTTAAAAATGTGGTTTCAATATTCACATTATTTTTTACACTGCTGTTTTAATATAACTATATTTTGTAGATATATCTTAACAAATAAAATACAGACTTACTTCCTTATTTAAAATACTGAGTAGTTTTCATTTGTGTGGATTTATCCTGCTTATATTTTTAAGCCCAAAATTTTAATTTTAATATTCATGTCATCTGAATTTTTTGGCTTGGGATCCAAGCATACACACACACACACATACACACACATATATGTATGTGCACATATACATATTTTTCTTTTTCATTTTCTCTGTCACTATGTCTGTCTGTCTGTCTGTCTCTCTCCAGATGCACACACACACTGAAAAGGAAATTTCCCGTATCTCAACTTCAGCTTCTTTGGGTTGAACCTATTAAAAAGGTATTGAAGAATTAAGTAATCTATAGAACAGAATATATTCCTTACAGTTATTCATAATGTGAAATGACTCATGTAAAATTAAAACAAAAAATCAGATGATCAGGAGTTCGAGACCAGCCTGAGCAAGAGCAAGACACTGTCTCTACTAAACATAGAAATAAATTGGATGGACAGCTAAAAATATATAGAAAAAATTAGCCGGGCGGGGTGGCGCATGCCTGTAGTCCCAGCTACTCGGGAGGCTGAGGCAG